>APFE030711782.1:15596-63164 GCA_000404065.3 Pinus taeda
ACATCAGTTAACTCAGTGCATGGACAGTTCAGTGGAGACAAGTGTTAGAGGGAAGTGAAAGGGTGAGTTGTGACTATCAGTTGTGCATGAGATCTTGCACAATCAATGGATTGATTATGCCCATGAGAATTACGCAGTAGATGCCCAGTGATATAGCCCGTGCTCACGTGATTTCCAGTGTGAGTGATTTTCCAAGGTAAATAGAACTTGGAACGAGTTTGGATTCATTCATTCTCTTGCAGGATTGCACAGTGGAGGCAGGCAAGCAGCGGAGGAGATTTGGAGATCAGATTTGAGTTGTATTGTGTGTAACAGATGGAGATAGTGCTGGATAATTGTGAGGAGTATTGTACTATGTATTGTTACATGTTCTCAATCAATATAATATACAGATAGTTAGGGGGGTTTTCATCTTTATTCTTTCGGGAAAATACTGTGTTGATATGTGTGATTGATGCTTTCTATGTGCGCGAATGTTATTGTTTCTGTTTCTGCTTCTGTAAATTGATGATCAATGTAGAGGAGGTTATGTATTATGCATGTATTTCTCAATAGTGTATAATCGGGATAATCTCTGTGAATATGTGTCATATTATTCAAAATTTCTACAGTTACTAGTACCAATACTTTCACCAGGCAAAGAGGAAGAAGGCAAAGGGTCAACTTTAAGTTCATCTGGAGGTTGATTTTGTCCAATTGGAGGTGTACTCGATTGCGGAGAAGTCATGACATTTTGAACCAAGGAGGTTGAAAACAACCATACTGGCAAGCCAATGGTAAATCCCGGAAGGGACAATGTAGCCATATATGGAGTACCAATATTTCCAAAAGCAAGAAAAGGACTAGGATTCCCATCAAAAGGAATTCCTTGATCGGTGGACGTCGGATTTGTCGCCATATGTTTCAACCTAAGATCAACTAAGGAGCGAGCGTGGAGGATGTTATCTGCGGTCAATTAATTTTATTTTAATCAAAGTAACATAACAAAACAAAAGAGGGATAATCTAGGCAAAAAGGTTTACCAAGGAACTGTGAACTGCAGAATACCTCCTGGCGAACCAAGAAGTACGGGCAAGCAATCTCCCCGAATGTTGTGTTCGGTGTATCACAATGTACAAGGCAGCCGACTCGGTTACCTAAGGATGGATAGCAACATAGAGTTGTCCTCCCATATATACCAGAAGGCACGTGGAGGCCCAATCTGTATAAGCATTGTCTAATGCAAAACCGCACAGTCAGAGCATTCCCATATACTTTACGTACTGTAACACCACCCTATATACCTGAAGGTACGTGGATGAGCTACGATATACTCACATATGTGGAATGAGGTATCACACTCAGGATGTCTTGCAAACAAGTTAGCAACAGCTGCTTTGTTTAATGACACTAGAACACGTCTCTAGCCTAGACCTCTAAATGTTTTTCATTAAGTGACAATGCTCCATTAGGTAAATTCAGATAAATTTTAAGTTGATATTGTTTAGAATTTTCCTTTCAAGGTTCACCACGTGATGTATGTTTGCAATTCCTAAAATCAACTAATATGATAAGCATTCTTTTCATTCAATTGAACAATGAAAATTCTCAGCTAATAGGGATAGAACAATCAGATCTTTGACAAAGAGCAAAGAGCACAAGTAATGCAATTTCCCTAGCTATTCCTTTCAAGCATTCACGAACTTTTTCAATATGAACGATGCAAGTTTTTCTTTTCAAATCCCTTAATGTTATGATGAACAAAAAGGAAATATGCACAATCAATCAAAAATCTCTTTTCATAAAAATGACGATTTTGCGACAATTTCTTTTCAAGGAAAGGAAGAATTTACGACACTTTCGACTTTAAAGAAATGAGGAATTACGACACTTTTGATAAAAAGACAAATCATATGCACATATAAATCAATCAATCTTTTTATGAATGAGGACTTTACAACAATTCAATTTTTCGAAGGAAAAGAGGACTTTACGACACTTTCTTTTGACAAAGATCAATCATATGCATACATCAACCAATAAATCTTTTATGAATGAAGAATTTACGACAATTCAATTTTTGAAGAAAAGATTACTTTACAACACTTATTTCAAACAAAGATTAATCATGTGCACACGTCAGTCAATCAATCTTTTATGAATGAAGAATTTACGATAATTCAATTTTCGAAGGAAAATACGACTTACGACACTTTCTTTCGACAAAGATCAATCAACCAAAAACTATCTTTGATTATAGACTGATAATGACAAAGAAAACATTAAAGAAACATTAATCAATCCAATCAAATTAGGTCTGGATAAGGAAATGAAAACCTATTTTCTGAGACATGACATCCTTGACATTCAGCAAGCAAGAAATCAAAAGAATTTTGGCAAAAACTCAATCCAAAGGTGGGAATTTGACCTAAGGTTGATCAGCACAAGTCAAAGGGGGGCTAACTGCACTGCAGAGCATTGTCTCTCACTAAAGCCTGCGCTGGTTTCAATGATTTCAAAATTGATCAATGTAGGTCAAAGAGGGCCTATCTGCACTGATCAACGCAGGTCAAAGAGGGCCTAACTACTCTGATTGAAATATTTCAATTTTGATCGGCGCGGGTCAAAGAAGGCCTAACTGCACTGCAGAGCACTATCTCTAAGGCTAGCCTACGTTGATTCTTGTGAGGCTACTCAAGAGTCATCTAACCTCAAATTTTGACCAAAATTCAATGCAAAAGGTTGAATTACAACAAGTAAAGTATGTCAAGGTGTCTAAGGAGGTGGATAAGCTATTAGGAAAGGTGATCTTCCCCAGCAGAGTCGCCAATTTGTTTCGGGAATATTTAGTGTTCTTAGACAAACGCATGACCCTCTAGACTAGTAGCTAAGTATAGAAACAACAGTCAAAGCATTCTCTACCTTTTCTATAACCAACAGATTAAATAAGAGAGAAGAGGAACCTACTTGTAGCTTTCGCTTGCTCCTTATCTCCCTTGACCGTTTCTGCCACTCCTTTTCGTACTTAAGCCACTTGAAAAGTACTTGCACACAGATAGAGACAAAAACAATCAAAGCATATGATAATGATCTATTGATTAAACATAACATGGAATCAAGAGTATGATATACATATGAAATCATTAACTGATAACACAAACATAAGGAAAAAGCTTTGAAGACTTTATTGATAAGAGGAGGAGTTACAACCCGTATTTGCTTGATTCAGTGACACTCCTCCAATTCAATCCCATCCAATCCTCATGAAAATCAAGATATTTTGACATCATTACAATACTTGAAATCAACTCAAGTCTCATACTAACAACATCTCCATATAATTCAATGATTTCCAACCCCCTGATCACTTAGATGAGTGGTCTTTTTATAGGTGAATGAAGGAAGTTATACCATAAATGGTGATAATGAATGCCCTCCCAAACTTAGGATTTAGTTCCATGGAGGAAGGGATAAAGGGATTGATGTTCCTTAACTCCCTACCTCATCCAAATTCGAGCCCAAAGGAGTAGATAAACTTGGGAAACTTCTAGATGCATCCAATGGATAAGAATATTCCCAAACCCCATTGAAATTTCACTCAAGTTCGCCCAACACAGGCTAAAGAGGGACCAAGTGCGTAGCACCATATCAGTGTATGTTTTGCATTACAGCACACCCTAATGAGGGCCTACCTACGCTAATCTTCTTAGAGGCAATTTCTAGATGATTTCAGTGATGGAACTTCTTGGGAAGCTAGGCATTCTGATGGTTGACTTCTTTAGTGCATGTAACAATTGTATTAGGGGTTGATGGGCCCTAATAGTACTGATCTGTTAGTTGGGGTTGATTTGTCCAAAAGGATCTGTAACAGACCACAAAACACAGTCGTTCCATGCTTAGCAGAAGGAAGGCCCGACATGTAATCCATGGAAATGGATTCCCAAGGTCGACTAGGGGTAGGCAACAAAGTATAGAGGCCTTGCTTCTTGATGGTTGATTTGGCAATGGGGCGGGCAATGCAGGATCTAATGTACTTCCCGACATCCTGTCAAAGATTTAGCGAATAGAAATACTTCTACAGGACTGCCTCGACCCCGGAATGCCCAGTAGCCCGATTGTAGTGTGCTTCCCAAATCATCTTGGCACGCTCGCTTGAAGGAACACAAAGGTGACCCAGGTGGCATAACAGGGCAACCTGGAGGTGAAGATCTGGAACATGCTAACCCTCCAAGTGTATCTGGTATGTGTGGCCGAATTCTGGGTCACTTCTGTAGAGAAGTGGCCAATCAGAAGTCTCGTGCCCACAAGAGTTGAGCACGGTGGTTAACACCATGATCGGTGGTCGACTGAGGCAATATGCAACATTATTGGTGTTGCCCTTCTTATACTTGATATTCAAATGGAACTATTGCAAGTATGTGGACCATTTCTGATAGAGATCGTTCTGCAACTTCCCTTGTGTCTGTATGAACTCCAGGGGTTAGTGGTCTATGTGGATGACTGTTTCCTTCCCCAAAATGTAATGCTTCCATTGTCAGCAGGCCTGCACAATGGAATACATCTCTTTATCATAAGTGGGATACTTTCAGACCATGTCTGAAAGTGTCTCACTATGATATGCCACTAGATGCACGTGTTGAGTAAGGACTGCCCCAATAGCATAGCAGAGGCATCTGTCTCGATCTTAAATGGCTGTCGCAAGTTTGGTAATGCAAGCACTAGTACCGAGAAGACGCGATGTTTCAACTCTGTGAATGCCTTCTGTTGAGATTTAGACCAAAATAATTTTGCTTTCACTCCTCCCTTGGTGACTTGACTCAAGGGCCAAGTGATATGAGAAAATCCCAACACGAACCTATGGTAGAAGTTGGAAAGACCCAGAAAGTTGCAGAGCTCTGTCAGAGTGGTTGGTGATGGCCAATCCCAAATGACTTGGATCTTGGTTGGATCCACATGCACCCCGTGTTCATCAATAATGTATCCCAGATATTGAACTTGGGTCATGCCAAAAGTGCATTTCTCCAAAGTGGCACATAACTTGTGTTGTCGCAGTGTTTGGAGAACCTGTCTGATGTGGTGGAGGTGCTCTTCCCAACTCTGGCTGAAGATCAGGATGTCATCCAAGTATACCACTGCAAATGATTTGGTGAATGGCCGCAAGATATCATCCATTAGCCTCATGAAGGTTGCAGGAGCATTCGTGAACTCGAAAGGCATAACCAACCATTCAAAAATGCCCTCCTTAGCTTTCAAGGCAGTCTTCCACACATTGGAGGGTTCGATTGGTACCTGGTGAGATCCTGACTTCAAATCAATCTTGTTGAAATATTTTCCCCCCTTCACTTGGTTTGGAAGGTCATCAATATGTGGGATCGGGTACCTATTCTAGACAATGATCTTGTTCAGCGCCCGATAGTCAATACAAAGTCTCCAAGTCCCATCCTTCTTTTGTACCAACACGATTGGGCTCCCACAGGGCGATGAACTCAGTCGAATGTGACCTTTATGCAGCAGCTTCTTAATCTACCTCTTGATTTAATCATTCTCCATAATGGAGCATCGAAAGATTGGTCCATTGGGCAGCGACGCACCTGGGGTTAGATTGATGGAGTGTTTGACGAGACAGTGCAGAGGAAACCCTGTGGGGGAGGTGAAGATGTCCTCGTACTCCTCCACGACCTTGTCTATCTGTATTTGTCATGTGGAGGGGCCCTGTCTAGAGGTCGTGGCCATTGTCTTCTTCTTTCCTTGAGGGCGTGTCATCAGGAAAACAAATTTCCCGATTTTGGAAATGAGCTTACTGCATTGTTTTGTAGTAACCAAAGAGATGGCAGTAGGGGGTGCTACCTTCGATATCTTGTACAAGTTATTTCCCAAAGTAACAATAACAACACAAGGCCTTGACTCATCTACAACATGTCGCTTCCACAAGTATGGTGGCCTAATAATACATTACAAACATCAAGGGGAGCAACGTCACACAATACCTCATCTGTGAAGGGCTTGATGTTGTATGGAAGGCGACACTGCTGGCTCACACGAAGATCCCGTCCTTGGTGAAGCCACCCAATGGTGTATAGTTGTGGATGTGTTGTGGTCGGTAAGCCTAGCTGCTTCATGACCTCTGCCGAAATGAGGTTCTTTTGGCTCCCGCTGTCAACAATGAACTGTAGCGAGTAGCCCTTTACCCACATCTAGGAGTGGAAGAGGTGTTCTTCCTCCTCTGGATCTTTGAGTTCCTCCTTTTGGATCTTCGTAGTGGAAACAGTGGTGTTGGGCTCTGCATCGATAATCTTCTTCCCATTTATCATTCCCCTTATCGGGTTCTAACTCAGAGTCTGAACATGCATCTGATTCAGAAGACTTTAGCTCGGCCACCAGTGACCGCTTGGCCTGACACTCACTTGTTTTGTGAGTGGAGCTCCTATAGAATTCACACCACTTTCCCATATCCTTCTTCGGCTTCGTGGTGTTGTTCTTTGCTTGTGGATTTGGTGGATTTTCCCGCGCCACCACGCCCTGACTTTGTCCTTTGTTCAGCGGTTTGGGGGTGCCTTTCCCTTGCTTCGGATTTGCAGATCTAAAGTCTTGCTTCTTTTGTCTAAACTTCTGCTCGATCTTGATAGTGTATCGGTATGCCATGCTGAGCAAGGAGATGTCCAGGAACTCCATCTCATCCTAGATGTACCTGTGTAGGCAGTCGCGGTATTTGAGTACCAAATGCAGCTCAGAATCCTTGATACCCAACTTTGTGGGAATGGTATGAAAAATATTAGTAAACTCCAGCACGTCTTGGTCCCTTCCCTGCCCCAACGTGATCCACTTTATGTATTTATCCTTACAGCTTCTAACAGGGTAGTACTGCTCCTTGATGGCATTCTAAAATGAATTCCAAGTGGGTGTGGCTAAAAATAGTGAGGCTGTACTTTCATCCTTTAGCTCGCAGTAGGTTTCCCACCAGTCCTTGACATGGGGTGTGACTTTGAGAAGAGCGAAAGTAATATTTTCAAGGCCGGAAAAACCATGAACAGAAAAATACCCTTCTAATAGATTTAACCATTTATCTACAACATCTGCATCTATCTCACCCTCAAATATGGGAATGTCAAAGTTAACTTGTACCTTAAAGGGTGTGGCGCTTCCAGAGTAGCTGTTGGAAGTAGATGTGTCGCCCCTGGGTAGCCGCTAAAGGATCTGAGCAAATTTGTCAATCATCGTGTTCCTTTGTCACTCGAGGGCCTCTTCGAGCAATATTTTGATAGGATCTACTGCCCCCTCATATTTCTTTTCATCCGCCATGGGAGGCTTTCGGGATTTCTGAGGCTGGTCTTGCAAAGGTTCGACCTGTTCAAGCCCTAACTCCTTATATCCTGACCTCGTTGGGGACATGCAAATAAAAACAAAGAAAGAGCAGACCCATAACCATGACAAGCGAATATCCGAGGATGTTGGGTTGTGTTATATTCTTTCCACATAGTTAACAGGGGGTTTGAGGGGTACCCGTAACCCCACTTTATGGGGTTCGGGGCAGCACCCCGGAAAATTTCGGTTTTGGACCCTATGTTAGGTTGGGCGGACCCACCTATGGTTTTGTGCATGATTTTCACACATGTTTTTTGGGCGCGATGGTTTTCGGTCCATGGTATTGGATGAGATGGTTTTTTGGTCCATGGTATTGGACGTGATGGTTTTCGGTCCATGGTATTGGATGCTTCGGCATGTATAAATATGTATTGTAACATTGAAAGGAATATAATGAAAAATCAAGCTGGTAGTCCCGGTTTTGGGATCCAGTGGGAAATCTCTATGTATAGGTGTTTTATGTGTTATGCTCTCGCATTGTTTATTTTCTTTGTTTTAGAATTCATATGCAGGTAATTTCTGTACGGGGATAAAACCTACAGATATTAGAGATAGAACAGGTACCATTCTGGACATCAAGAGAGTTCTAACCATGAGAACTCTAATGCAAAACTTGGACAGAAGATGCCAGGACATGCAGGTAGAGGTTGATTCTTTCATAGAAAAATTTACAGTCCTGCATCAAAAAGGTTTTCCAAGTCCTTTGGGAAGTAATGATCATCTGATGAAGCACAAGGACTTTAGGAGAGAAGGCA
The DNA here is from genome assembly GCA_000404065.3 of Pinus taeda. Classification (NCBI taxonomy): domain Eukaryota; kingdom Viridiplantae; phylum Streptophyta; class Pinopsida; order Pinales; family Pinaceae; genus Pinus; species Pinus taeda. The sequence goes on from APFE030711782.1 coordinate 23,693, forward strand.
TTTCCAGTTGGCCAGTCCCTTTATGATAGCCTGGAAAATCTATTCTACATAGGGCATGAGATAAAACATTTGTTCACCATCCCACCTAATTTCTTTAGGTACATAGAAACCGACGAAACTATGAGGAAGTTGCAGAGACATAAATTACCAGGACCAGAATGGTGGCAAAGCATGTTAGTTATCTTGTAAATTATCTTTGGTCAATGCAAAATTTGGGACCATTTACTTAATGCAGAAAAAGGAATGAATCACATTCATGTGGTTCAAAGCGCATCACATCAGAGTTAAAGAAAATCCAGCCAAGGCAGAATAACCAGCACAGAGGATCAGTAGAAGACAACTGGGAACCGAATTGCAACACCTACCTCTAGTACATCTCATAAAGACGGATCAACCAGCGCAACATGAATTTATTGCATCTATTTATTGTCTCCCTATTTTCGAAGCTGTCTGTCTCTATCTATGTAAAAGAAGCATTAAATTGTGAGCAGATATTATTTCTATCATATATTTTGTATGATATCTTGACATTTTTGTATAAATACCCCCTCAGACAAAGTATTTGGGGTTGGTTGGTTGATAGTGGATGTTCATAGTTTTGAATGTAATACTGAACAATTTTGGAAATAAAAAAGTTGTTGGAACCATTTTTGTCGAGCTCACTGGATGAAGAATTGATGCTAAGGACCATGTTACAGAACTCTTGAATCGTTTTTATGGATCAATAAGTCCCTTCTAACTTGTGTCTTACAGTTTCTGTGTTTACTATATCATATATGTTTCATGATCTAAATAATAGAGAAAAAGAATAACTTAGAATTTTCTTGTTTGCACTTTGTGTTCATTCTCTGTTATTATTAATGTTTTCTTCAGAATTAGCATAAACAGTGAGTTCTTAATTGCTCCTGTTTTCATTGGTTCTTTCATCTTGAATATTAGCTAAGGAATTCTTAATTGATCCTTAACAGTAATCATCCATTTTCCATCTATCAACATGATGAAGGATTCTTAATTTCCCTTCACCCATTGACTCCATTCCATCTGATTCCGGCCTATAAATTGTTCCATATTCGAGTACCTAGCACTGTGATAAATCCTTTGGTAAGAAACCTAACCTAGGAAGCCATCCCTCTTTGACTCCATCATGCCCAATGGACTGAAATGTTTCGGTTTTACCTCACTGTGCTATTGAGTCCCCCTCCTCCCAACCAAACTCAAAACAAAACCCTTGTACTTCATAACTAGCCTAATATACCTCAAAACAAAGCTAAATTATAAAGAGAGAGCCCTCTCTGGATGCAGATTGGCTAAAGCCTGTATCTAAAATATTGGTCTGTGGTTACCTCAGTCGTATTCCCTTTCCTACAACTTTGGAGAACAACCTGAGTGATAACATGTTCCATAGGAGGCAATGGAAAGTTGTTCTTCTGACAAGCTTTGTTGAGATTGCGAAAGTCTATACAAATTCGAATATCACAATTCTTTTTCCTAACTAGAATTAGGTTAGAAACCCACCTTGAATGTCTGATAGGAAATATTATTTTGGCTTTGAGAAGTTTATTTAATTCAGATTTCATTTGATTTTCTAAGTTTGGGTGAATCTTTCTCAATTTCTGTTGTACAGGATTTTCATCGGATATCATAGGAATGATATTTTGAATGATAGAAGTATCATATGTCTTGAGATTATCATAATTCCAAGCAAAAACATTTTTGTATTTCTTCAACAGATGAATAAAGGATAATCTCTCATTGGATGTAAGACCAATACCTAGATCAATATTTTGAGGTTTAAGTTTAGTTCTAAGATTAAATACTCAAACCTCAAAGTTGAACTTTGGATATTTGATTTAGTTGTTTTCTTAAATTTTTCCTCAAGATCATATAGATCTTCCATCTTAACCATGGATTTATCTCTGGGATTTACACTTGCTTCTTGTTTAAGCTTATTATCATTTTGATATTCATCTATTATCTAGTCATTGTAAGAGCCTTCAGATGTTAGAAAATTTATGATATCTGGATCATGATTAAAAACCCGCCAATTGGTGATGTTATCGAGCATAGAAGGCTTGAAAATTAATTCTATAGAAAATCAATCAGGACTATAATCTCCTGGTGGTATGAGCTTGGATGCAACCTTAGCCAAAAGATTGGCACTTTCATTGAAGTCTTGGAATAGGTGAAATATTTAATGATGTGAAATGTGAAGAGAGGTCCTAGACTCATGGTTGATAATGCTTCAAATGTCTAGAAAGTAGTGAACAATATTCCTCACCTGTTTGATTAAAATTTCTAAATCTCCAAATACTTGCAGGTACTTAATATCAAGGCTAATGGCTTTATACAACCCTTGAACTAATGCTTCATATTCACTAGTATTATCAGTGAATTCAAATTCAAGTCTGCATGCCAACATAGTTTTTCTCTTTCGAGGCTAACCAATATGCAACCTGCTCCAAGTCCATCATTAGATTTAGATCCATCAAAAAATAATTTTAAAAATAAATAATTGGCTACAGGTTTATCTAAAAAATTGACACATTTAGAAGAATCTGTTTGAGAATAATTTTTGATTTGTGATGTAACAGAATTTTCCTAAAAGGGTGAAGTATTTACATTAAAATTGCCTAAAAAAGATTCGATTGAATAATTTTTGATGATATTACTATTGTATGCGACGGGCTCATTCTCTCATTCCAGTTATGTGACGATATGCTTTAAATGTTTCTCAAAGTTGACTCTTATTTGATTTGGCTTACCATTATAAGGAAGCATATATGCCACCATTTTGTTGTGAAATAACTATGAAGCTTTTCAGAGAAATATCTACTAAGGATAAAGTCGTAGAATTCAGGGATGTTGGCCACGGGAACGTCAATCACTTGACATACTTTTGGGTTTGATGAGAGTCTAATGGTAACCTGATTGATTTCTCCTGTGAATTCAACTTGAGATCGATATAACTGAACAATGCAACATATTTTTCGGGTTTGACATTCAATTTTGCACATAATGTTTTCGGTAAAATGTTGGATGAGGCTCCAGACTCTACTAAACAATTGTGCAAATTATTATTTAAGAATTCAAAAGTCAAAAGAAAAGGATGTTTATGGGATTAAGATCTACCACCTATTAAAGCAAGAGCAGTTGAACACATTTTGTCTGATGAAGTACTTGGAGGCCTAACCATTTCTTCAACACCCTATGAAATTACAGCAGCAGGAAGAGGAGTAGTGGGGAATACCTTTAGTTATTTGAGTAATATCTTTTTTGATGTTTTAGCTTTCTAATCTCATGGAACATGATACTAGCTCTAGTCTTCTTCATGTCTTCAATGATGTCGTATTCCATCTCATCATATACTAGCAAGGTCTTAGATGGAGGTGAAGAATTGGATTGAGGAGGAGTCATTTGATTAGATTTGGGAGAACATTTCTTACCCATTAATTTATCTTTGGGAGCAGGGGTTGACGATTTATGTTTTTGATTTATTTGTCGCAAATCAACAATGCTCTTACTTCTGATAGCCATAGGTAATGCTTCCTCTGATTCTTCGTTATCTGACATAGGAAGAACCAAATCCCACACTCCTTGTACTTCAACTATTTCTTTGTCATGAATTTGTACTTCAGTTGTTGACACTTTTTCTTCCTCAACATCTGATTCAAAATTTGATATTGCATTTGGAGGTTTAGGAGCAGAGGGGTAATTTCTTTTGTAAGGCCTAAACTATTTCCTAGAAGAAGTCTCAACTACATGCTTTTTAATGTTGACCATTTCATTGGACATGGTTTTAAGTACCTTTTGCAAACTTTCAAGATCAAAATGATCTTTAGGTGCTTTCTTCTTGGTTTCATATTGAAAGTGATTTTCTTGGACTTTATTTATTATAATGCATTCTTCTTTTCTAAAGGTCAAATGTGCTTTTCCACAACTATGGCTTCTTTCATGTTTTGTTCCAAAGTTTGTTTGGCAGCTCTATCTACAAAAATAGTTGCAATTGAGGGAAGAGAATAAATGTGCCTTTCATTTTGAACTTCAGTGCTAGCCTGGATGCCACTGGAATTTTGTTTAATAATTTTTTTAAAACGGGAATTGATGTCCTTAATCGGATCTTTAAGAAGCATAGTAATTGAGAGGTCATATCTGAACTTGGTGAGGAACTGTTCCTAAAATTCTTTCCAACTATCAATAGAATGAGATGGTAAGGAAAAGTACCAAGATCCTATTGATCCTTGTAAATTATAAGGGAATAATCATACAATTGTGTCTTCTTCAATAACTCCATTTGGATTTATGGACAACATAAATTTATTTATGCGTTCTTTGGTAGCAAGACCATCATTGGGATTGAATTTTTGCAACCATTTAAATGGATGAGAAGGTAATGGATGCAATGGTCCTGCTATTTGAACAAATCACAGTTTTTTCCATGCTATTTGAGCCATTATGGGTACTTTTCTAGAAGAAGATGTACTAGTGGTTGAAGGTGACTGGGTAGAGGAAGATTGTGCTCTCGTAGTTGAGTAAATCATGATCTGAGATGATGAGTTCAATGATTAGGTTTGGTACGAGGATGATGGAATGAATGAGGGTGTTTCAAGTAATGATGAAAGAATCTCACTATGAGTTTCAAATTCTCATTTCTTAGTTTTCCTTCGAGGAGGAGGAAGAGGAAATTCAAATGGAGGAATTCAAAACTTTTCACTCTGTGATCTAATTAATCTTTGAGAGGAAGGAAAATGAGAAGAAACACTGGCTTGGGAAAATTTAGATTCTTCTTGAGACAGAAAAATCCCTTGTTACTTATGAATTAAAGATTGAAACTCGAGAGTTTATGCAGAAAAAGGTTAATCTAATTTCCTTAGAGAACTGCTAGTGGATTGTAAATCTTTCTTCACAACTTCATGTTTAGGATTTGGGGTTTTTGAATGTGACCAAGACGTCAGAGGTGATGATGAGGGAGTTTCACTCTTATAATGGATTTCTGATTTAGATTTTCTTGTCATTCATAGTTGTGTCCCTCCTTCTAGCACCAAAATGCTGAAACCTCAAAATTCATTGTGACAACATAGGGGTTAAAAACCCGGTCCTAACCTAAAAAGCAACTCCTTTTCCATTTGGTATTGTGGCTCTGACTGGAGACAATGGGACCAATTTCCCAGAGAGGATTGATTTGATAATGTTGTTGGGGATGGTATAAGATATAACAGAGGATGATTCAACTAAGTGTAATCTAATATAAATAACAAACACATCCTTATATCTTAATCTAACATTATTTGACTATAAATATACCTAGGAATAAACTAAAGAACGTGATCTACAAAGATGTCTCAAAGAAATTGGTAATAAATATCATTCAACTGCCAAAAGAAATGAAATCGTTTAATGATAATTTTTTTGGATAAATAGTTAGAGAAAACAATTGAGAAAACCATATCACATATAATCATTGTTCATGTATTCAAAATGGAATCAGAGCTAAAACATCATACAAAAGCGCAGTAATGCAGAACTATAACTCAGGTTTTCATACATAATACAATCAAGAGAGAGTGTACTATTAATGCATAAATAAAACACAATCACATGATAAAAGTACCATATATGAAAGGTCTTGCCAATGGGCTCAACAATATTGATCCAATTTCATCCAATCAAATACACTCTAAGAGTAAACAATCAAATACACTCTGAGAGTAAACAAGTATAATTTCAGTAGAGCATGCTCAATATTCAAAGAAAATTAGATCATGTTCCATTAATTTCATCAAAACCTTCCCAAAATACAGAAGTGTAATGTCTTGAAAGTGTTTTTGATAAAATTATAGACCCCTCTCTAAATGCATGAGAGGGGTTTAAACACTATAATAGATGCCTCAAAAATAGATTATTACAATAAAAGCTAAGGAGGCTTTAAACAAACTTCCTAAGAGTAAGAAAAAATAAAAACTATAAATAGAATGACAAGCTCCATTCAACTTGAACTAACTTAGTTGACTAACTAGATTTTTGAGATTGCAAATGTCGACCATTTGTTTGAGCTGAGGTGGCTGGTCAATTGTGGATTTTAACTGTCCCAAAAATATAACATTTGACAAAGCCGACACCATATTTTGTGTAGAGTTAGTTAAACATCGTAGAGTTCTTAACTGGTTATGTGGTTTTACTAAATACTACGAGCATGTTTCCCAATCCAGTTTTGTTAGTTGTTTGATTGCTTAGTCTTTGATCTCTGTTGTCTATTTGCACTGTTATTCTAGTTTTTTGATATTTGGGAGAGAACTTGGTATGCACTCTTTAACAAGGTTGGCACTATAGATGTTTTCATTAATGAGTTCAATTATCTTGCTTGATGTTGTCGATGTCACCCTTTATACCTATTTCTTCCCTCATAAGAATCTTGTCAGGAAATAAATTTAGAAAACGTTTTATGGATTTCTTCATATTCAAACCTCATATCAATCACTTGGTTTTTCAATTTATCACTTGTCTCACAATAAGGATTAATCTGTGAGATTTTCTCACATAAAATTTCTTCTGCTATATTAATAGGGAATTTAGCTTAATTGATTCTTTGATGAACTTGTCCATTTGAAGGTTATATTTAAATCTATCCACCATGGCATACATTTGGCAAATCTATGAGTCCTGTTCTAATATGCTTTCTTGGTGCTATAACCTCATTTGCTTGAATTCCATTTCAAGCTCAGCTACCTGTTGTTCTCCTTGCTGATTAGTTTTTTCTTGTTCTAGTTGTTGCTCAAGTAGAATAATTTTCTATCTTTTTCTTTTAGTATCAGTCGGACATTTGTTGCGTTATCAATGGTCAATGTGGCGTAAGCTCCTATAAACTGTGACAACTTCGTAAGATTTTCTGATGGGTCAACAGGAGTATCTTTCCACACAACATCCATGGATTCATTTTCTAGAGTTGCAACAGTCGTGGTGTCTAATTTCCTCTTCTTTCTTTGTCTTTTAACTACAACCTTATGATAGGACTCTAGAATATATCTAATGGAGGTATCTCTTCGATTTTCAAGACAATTTTGGAAGTAGGAAAAGCAGGAATAACATCAATATCTTGAGTGTTTGTAGCCCCTTGTTTTGTTGTCTCTGGATTTTCTTTGTGTTGAATCTATTTGGGGGTCTGAAAATCGGATGCTTCCTCAATATTTGTGCCTGTTTGGAGCCTCTTCTAGAATTTCTCACATTCCTTGTCTGAGTCAATGACTAGGATCTTCCCTGTTTGAGCCGAAGTGGAATCAACATCTATTTGTTTTTTGGACAAGGCCTGTTCTGTCGTTTCCTCAGTATTTCCTTTTGTATCTTTCTGAGAATATTTATTAGGACTCACTTCTCCATTCTGAGGTTGTTGTTCTGATTGTTCTGACTCATGAGTTGATTTCTCTTGCATTTCCTCATCAAAATTTTCCTTTGAACTTACCTCCAGGCATATGCTAGGAGTCGGTTCTCTTATTGGTTCAATTTGTAATAGTTCCAATGGGACATTTAACAATATTTTATTCCTATATACATGAAAATCATTAATATCATATTGGCTTAATTGTAATGATGTTGAATGTAGGGCTTGCTCAAATGTTTTAGCTCCTTGAAAGAGGTTATTAAAGAAATCCTCTTCATGAGTAAACTCTTTGACTTTAAAAATAGTGGTAAAGTCTTTAACAACTTGATTTGGTTCATACTGTCACCCTTGAACTCTGGCCAATTTTAGAGACATAATAATATTTACTTATTTTACTGTGTGTGCATAGTCATGTATTACGAATGTGCCACATTATAACGGGAAGGCTGGCCAAATGGATTTCTTCTGTTCTCTCATGGCTTTGGTTAAATCACCCTCCCGTGCTGTTTGATATGCTATATTTCTGGCCAATAGGTTATCTGGAACATAATATGGGAGGACATGTGGAGTATTAATGCTCCCAAAAACTCTAATATAAGTGAACGTTTCTTCACCAAACCATCTTGCAACTGGAAATATGTCTATCTTACCCTCTTCTTAAAACCTGGGGATTGTTCTATCAAAAAATGGTTTTATGAGTAGGCAGCATAATAACCTAGCATATTTTGTAGAAATGAGGGTTGAATTGAGATTCCCACAAGATTTTATCTTATACATGGATAGGGAGAAGGTTATGTATAGTCCACTTCCAACCCATGTTTGGAAATTAAGAACAAAAACAAATGGCGTCCATAACATAAGCACTCATAAAAAAGGGGGAATTCTTTTTCGAGGAAACTCCTCATAATATATAATATATATATATATATAATAATTCACTAATATCCATTTCTAAAATTTCTAATAAAATCTGACTCCAAATCATAATTGTTGCGTTAATTGCTGCATCACTTAATGGAAAACACTCTATAGAAAATTTTGTACTATCAACTTTACCAAATAATCTACATGTCATTGCAGGTGCAAAATTATGTTGGGAAGAGAGGGATGCAATTGGGTACGCACCAAATTTCTCCCATTTGAATTTTCCTCCACCTGTCCTCGACGTTTGTGTAACGTCCAATGGGTCCTCATTCTCTTTGGTGAAATTCTCAAGGAAATATTTGTTATAGAGCTTTGGAGGCTCTGGTAGCTGGTACATCTGGCACATATTGTCTCGTGTGAATGACCCCATGACCTCATGTCTTGGATTCCTTAATGTTCTGTCTCAGACATTTACATCATCAATCACCCATTTTACCATATCAGTGTATGGTAATATCTTAGGTCTTGTTGCTATTCTGTGTAAAAATGAACATGCTACTTCAAAGTAAGAAGCGTCAAATGATTCTTTGGCATGAGATGTTGCCTTTGTTTCTAGCGGCCTAGGTTTCTCTTCTTCCTGTAGGTTATACATAGCTTCCCATGATGTGGTCCCTCCGTCTTTGTTGCAGGTGGTATCGGAGAAGAGTGGTATCATGTCTGATTTCATAGATGCAGTATATTTTCCCTTCTTCGCCATCGTTTCCAACATTGTTTTCTTCGAAGGTTCCCTAAAATGGAGCAATGGAGGTTATTGGATAAACATAGAGTGAAAATGATAGTGAAAATTCAAGTATACAGGTAAATTTGAAAGGTGACAAGAAAGAAGATTTTATTAAAAAATGAAAATGAAAGATATCAAATCATGTTGAGCTGTTTTAAACATAAATTCGATTAAAACTTATTAAATATGCCCTAAGATCTTTTATCATGGCTTTTATTATTCATTTAAGCCATCGCATCACAAACGTGTGTGGAAAAAACTTTAAGGTGATGAGTTTAAAGTGTGAAATGTCGATTATGCGATTGCAATAAAGATTATCAGAATATCACATTTTTTACTATGCGTTATTTTGAAGTTGTTTATAATTTTGCGAGATGAGATGTGAGTCGCGTACCTTTTATCGTTTAAAGCATATTTTGCTTGAATGAATATTTATTGCATAAACTAACTTTTACAATGTGCCGGTCTTAACCAAAGTTATAACATTTATCGCATGCTTCCATTGGGTTTGGGTTATATCATGTTTCGAAAATTTTTAATAGTTCACAAGATTGGCCTTTGTGTAGGTGTTGTGATGCGATAAGTGTTGGCTTGTTATGCCACAATATCACAATTCACATATTCCAAAGGTTTGTTTAGTTGTGCTTTTTGTGAATGCTGATATGCGATTGCAATAGGCACTTTATTTTGCAAGAAATACTTTAAACCTTAGTTTTAAATGAAACGTTTAATGATACCATAAGTTTTTTATGGTGATCCCTCTTATCACAATTTGGAACTCCCGATTTTTTAATTAACCTTTGACACACATGATCTGGTGATATGTGATAAAGAGAGAATAGCTAGTTATAAATGGACTTGCCTTTGATACCTTATATTATTTAGAAATTTATTTCTAACAATTTCAAAAAGGAAGTGCCTAAGTGCTATGTTTTGGGAGGATTTTTTATATAAAGGGTACCCATTTATCAATAGAATATTAACTATTAAATCAATAATGGGGGGGGGGGGTGCGGTCATTGAACAGTACAATAGATTGTAAAAATCCACAGTCGCACACTTAAGAAGTTGTGCGAGCAAACAGAAGGACGAAAGTCACTCTCTAGATGAGATGTCTTAGTAACTGCACTATCAAAGTAGCTCCCAAGGCTTCCTGGTGCGAACGACCATGGACTGAACCCTTCAAAACTTAGAGTCGCTCCCTCTAAACTGTGTCTAAGCGACGAGAGAGATAATGTCACTCTCTTGAACACTCTGTGCCTACGACCATGGAAGAAAAACTTCAGATCTGAGCCTATGATTGAGATCCAGAATACCATAACTTAGAGAGAACCTTTTGCTTGTGATCTCATACCCAATGAGGAATTTCGTCAATAAACCTATGCAAGCCAAGACAAAGTACAAGAAATAAAAACATAGCTTGAGTGTGTGTCGAAATGAGCTTGAGGTCTCTTCCTTTTATAGTTTTTCCTAAGGGTTAACTTGGTGTTAATATTGACCCAAACAGTTACTCATGTGGTTAGGTCTGACCTATTCCATAATGAATGAATTAATAAAGTAATTTAAAACGTAACTTCCCCTTAACTGAATCAAGTGATATTTAGGTCATTTTTCATCCTCTCAAAAAGAGGAATTTAATGCACATATTATATTGATCATCGAAGTTGCGCAATGTGTAATTTGACCATATTTGCAAAAATTAACAACATTTTCTCCTAGTTGAGGTCTCCAACTACCCAGGTTGACCTCAACACATGGATCCGACAGGATTCTACAAATTTTGTCAACGATTGGACAACATCCCATGCATCAAACCAACCAACCACCATCAATAAATACCTTTTTCATGGACCTCTTGACTACTGTAGATTTGGTTCCCGTTAGGGATTCATTGCATGTTGCAACAACCGCTTTTTTTCTGCCAAAATCGCCTTTGATTATTGCGGCCTAGCTTCCTGAATTAATCCTTTTTACACTTTTCCTTGAGACACTTGTTCAAGCCTTTATTTACCTCATAGATCCCTATTCTATGGATACTAAGGACTGCAACCTACTTCAATTTCCCTTGGCCTTTTAAATAGAGGGAACATCATCACTAAAACCACCCTTAACAACCTTGAACATCTCTGAAATGCAGTTGTCTTCAATACTTAACTTGGACCTGCAATCTTATTTAAACACCCATAAAAAAATCCTAGAACTTACCTCCAGAATTGCAGCTTCATCTCCGTGGTCTCTCATCCCTGTTGAGGATACAAATACTCTCCAAAATAGTCCTTCTAATCCCACATTGTATCCTCTCTAGAACACAGCCTAATTTCAGAGATGTATTGTGGTATTTTATGCCCTTGTATGATAAAAAATTAATCAATTAACCTCCTATTTATACACATAAATAGGGATCCATGAATTCATTTGAAGAGACATGTGTCTTAGACCAAGCCTACATGAATTGATTGTCCATAATTAATTGTCAACTTCAAAAAATGATAACTTCATTTCTAGAGCTCTGATTTGAGTGGTCTTTGGAGCATTGGAATTGACATGCCAAGCTCTATCACCTAAAATTTTATCATGTGCAAATACTTCATGTTTTTGGCCCAAATCCTTATGGGTTCAAAAGCACAACCTTGGGTTCCAAGCCCACAAGTGACACTTATGGTGCTTTTCCCTTCAAATCATAAACCCTAGGGCTTGGAGTACCTCCCAAGCTACACAAATTAATATTTCTTACGTTTCTTGAAAAGATAAAACCTTTTGTATGCATTATTTAGTTTCATGGAAAAGAAGACATGTATTTGCATGTCTTTTTTGATTATTTTCCTAGAAAATAAACATGTTTTTGCATGCTCTATTGTGTTAGATTTCCTCAAAAAATAAACATGTATTTTCATTCTCCGTTGTGTTAATATTTCTTTTGGAAAAAAATATGCATTTTTATCTATAGGAACAACATCCTTTGTGTCAACTGTTGACTGATAAAAGTTGCCTTTTAAAACTCCTATTTGTCCCACATTAATTATCAACCTGGGCAAGTCCTCTTATTTCAAGAGTGTACACAGTATGTGGCTTCTATTAATTCAGAGAGTAATGTTTCCTAAATTGTAGTAAAAATATTTTAATACAAGAGTAAATGGATGTCTATGATAAATTTCAATTACAATTAAAGAAAATTCAATCCTCTAATGAAATCAAATCTTACAACAATTCAAGTAACATGAGCATCAGTTGAGAGTACAGTAGTGATAACTCATCTATTCTTAACCGATTTAATCTAAATCAATCTCAATCCTTATTAAATAATCCAAATAGTAATGACATCAATATAAAAGTCTAATAGCAATAGTTAATACTCTTTATAGTTGATCAAATCAAGTTGAATATTTATCTAAGTAACTCAATCTAAAAAGAAAGTGAATAGAATCAAACGAAAATACTGTAAGTCATATAAAGGAAAGATATTCTGTTAATGCAAGAAATAAATGGTGAAGGAAGTAAAATCATGAAAAGTAGAGAAATTATCAAACCAATCACACTTGCAAGAATTGGAAATATATGACACAAAGTAAGTAGTTAAATCCACCAGAGGCCAGGCCCTTAGTTTCCAGTGAACATTGCTAAGTTAATTCAGATAACCTGAGATAACAACAACTTCAGTTATGTATTAATCATCAAACTTACAGAGCATTACAAAATATTCGTGTTCCTCTCAACAATGAGAGTCTGTAATCAAAATTACAATTTCAATAATAACACAGATTCCCCCCTTTCCTTCTTACAAACGTCTCCTTTTATAATCGGAAAGGTTAAAAGATAAATGGTAAATGTGATCCTTCAGGATCTCTTGATCTTGAGGGATGCGCAACAGATTTCTAACTTTGGACATCTTTCCTTTCTCGTGTTGATCCTTGTAATTTTCCTTTAGCCTTGTCTACAACCACCACATTCCCTCCATTGCTTTTTGATTCTTGTTGTTCCTTCATTAGGGAACAACAATTGTCCCTTTTTCTATTTTCCTGCATAAAGAAGGGTAAAGATTAGTTAACTTGTAATTGTAAATAATTCCTTCATTTCTTACCATAATTTCACAATAGAGTAACACATTAAGATGTAGAAAACATAAGAACAAAGGAAAAGGATAATGAGATTAATAATAAACACATACCGTTTCTGTGACTCAACATACTCCCCTGCTTACCCTATTTCACAGCCTCATGAAAAGAAAATAATTTTTATGCAAAGCAGTCAAAGAATAGGCTGGAGAGGGAATGTCATAAAGTGGTCTACAACCATGATTCTAGGCCAAGAGCTCAAAGATGTGCCTTGTCTGTCCTTTGAGTAATTCGTATATAGCCTCATAACCTTTAGCAGGGTACCAAATGATAGGACTACGGAACTGACATCCTGGCCAATAAGGCCTTTCCCTTAAAATGAGATTGCTATATGTGACAAAATGGTCTGCAACTAGTTTTAAATTCCTGTAATTAAATGGCTCCCTATCCTATACACTACTAGTAGATACTATCCACCTAAGATTGGCTGCATCTAAAGAGTTTTCCTGAATGGAGAGGAAGTATTCTACTCCCTTCTGTACAATCTCTTTCTGAATAGGCCCTAAAATCTTAATCACCCCTTCCCTTGTCATCAAACTCTTGTGATTGGAAAGCAGTTGCAAAGGGTGCTTGGGTTCACTTCTTACCCAAAGGTCTAATCCATGCTCTTGTTACTAGAATTTATTATGAGATTTGAACCATTTAACCTGATTGACTGCAAATGAGATAAAGGCTTGGAATTGAACATCTCCCATAAAAGGGTTGGGGTTATTTTCCACCTCTTCCTATAATACAAAATTGTGTAAGTAAAATTCACAAAGAAACCTTTGAAATTTTACGCCATGTTATTTGCAACAATTTATAAAATCCTCAATTGTTTTTAATTCTATTGGTTTTGTAGCTCTCACATCTTGGATTTTCAATGGCAAGTATCTTTCTAGCAAGAACAAGGCATAGTTATTGGTAGGGGATCTACAGGCCGAGACATCTATATATAGCGAACAGATAGTGTCTGTTTGACTTATGAACCTATCAAGGTTGTGCTTAAGTTTCTCCATTTTCTCTTTTGCCTTTCCACATTTGTCAAAAGCTTCACTTTCTGTTGTATTCATGTTCCGAAGTTGCCTCTACAATTCTTGATATTTTTACTGGGAGACAGTTTCTTGTTCAAGTTGATCTAAGGCAAGGAAAGCCTGTGCTAATTCCTCTTGAAGATTCACTATAGTGGAGTCATTGCGTGACATAACATCCATGGCTTGAATGGTTGTCTGAGTACTTCTACTATGAGAAGGGATGCCTACCATCTATGTTTCTTTATTAGAGGAGGTCCAAGCCTCCATCTGGGTAGCCATGCTATATGAGGGTACCACCTCCATCTGAGTAGCTAAATTATAGGAATGTACAGCCTCTGTCTAGGTAGCTACATTCGCGAGAATTGCATGTTGTTCCTTAGCAGGTTGAGAAAATATGGGCTCAGTTTGAGTCCCTGTAGCTTTACCTTCGTGCAATTCAGTCTAAACTACCACATTTACTGTCTCTGGGGTTTTGTCCAGGGCTTTTCCTACTGTGATCTCCTTTATTTTTCTTCTGAGCCTTCTTACAGTTTTCTGAAGCTTCTTTTGTTCTTTCTTGAGCTTCTTTATTTTGGCTCCATGCTTTTTCAGAGGAGCAATTGTTCTGTCAATCGTTTCTGCTTCTAAAGACCCTAGCTGCTCATCTTGACTCTATTATAACAAGACCATGTCTCCAAATTGGTAATCATTTTCGTGGCTTACCTCTGCTTCTTCTATTTGGTCTATATTCTCCATGTTTAAGCCTGTCTGTCCAAGTTCTCTTGGAGGCATGTTACAGGCTGGTTCACCTATTCTTGAGTGACCTCTACCGTTGTTTCTGCTTTGCAGCTTACATTTTCTGATATAACTCTATCGTGGCTAGAGTTATCTAAATATTGGGTTGCTCCTAAAGAAAAATTGAGTGAGATTTCAGGCTTTATGAATTCATCCATATTGGCCAGGATCTAGGCCAATTCGATATCATGCAGTAGATCACCTTGGGGACTCATTCTTGGTGTTGAGGGAAGTCTCGTTTCAATTCTTGGCTCATCTCCAGAACGCCCTAATTCTTCGTCATGGTGTGATTCCAGGTTATCCTAGTCTTCTATCTGTAAGTGTTGTTCACTTCCTGGGCTAGACAATTCTATGGGCTGGCTAGCACTACCTTGAGGATTCTCAGCCGCTCATATTCTTCATCTCAGCCTTGAGGATTGTCTATGCTTTTTGGGGTATGTTCCTTGCAAGGTTAGTCCTTTTTCTTTTCAGAACAGGGGCAGGTAGAGCTAAACCTCCTTCAATAGAAAATATTAATTCCTCCTAGCTTGATAGTTGCTGGGCAAGGTTAAAGCTGACTATCGGTTTGATCTCAGCAGTGTCATGCAGTAGAAAATTCAAATATGCAGGTAAATTCATAGAGCACTTTTGTTTCAAGACTGCTAAGAGTTTAATATGACGTGGCCTTACCAAGTATTTTCACCCGTCACATGTGATGTAATTCTGGACGACTCTGGCTAGTTCTCCCCATGGTTCTCCAAGGGATGATGGTCGAATGCCTTTGCCTTTGATGATCAGCTCCTGTCCTTCGTCCTTAAAGACTTCATTAGCGTCTTGCAACTTCAATATTTAATTAGCCCATATGAGTCCTTCTGCTGGTAACCCGAACACTTCAGCTATCACAGCATCTGATACTATGATCTGCCTGCCCCTTACCATGGATTGTCCATTCTATAGATTTCATAGGAATTCTATGGAAATTTCCTCATTGGGTGGCTAATATTGCATAAAGTATGCTATCCACCCCGCTCGAGCTAAAATTTCTTTGGCTACATCATAAACAACCACTATTACCCGTTCTCTATGATTGTTCTTCCTCCCATACTGCTTGAATTCTACAAATGGTTAGTGTAATAGAGATAGCACAACAACAAATAGAGCCAAGTGATGGAACAACAAATTGTTGTAATGGTTATATCAGATGATACTTCATAAATATGAATACCATTATTGAAGGCTATCATCATACCACATGCTCTGTGATCATAGAATGTTGTATCATTTTGAAAAACCCAATGAAAAACTGACAACATATACTTAAGCACGTTGGAGGTCCCTACCCCTCTTCGAAATGATAGGTCGCCTACGACCGAATGAATGAAAGTGGAAAGTGCTGGCGATGAATTAAGGGGTGATGTATTGGTAAGGTATGCTTATTAATGCAAGGATCATAAAGAATATTGGAGAGGTGAATTAAAGGCTCGTACCCAAGAATTATCAATAAGTGATAGGCTACCGTGATGTGGTATGATAAGGAAAGAGGGACAATATGTGCTAGAAATACTACTTTATTGCCTTATCCCACATAAACTGTTGCGATTGATTTTGTACAAAATTAATCATGCATAAAGGTTCAAAGGACTTTAGGGACAGAGTCTCTCTGTAAGAAAAATAATCATAAGAATAGGGTATTACAATAATTATTGACGTAAAATAAAGCCTCAATACCATCAACATAGCTTTTATTTCCTGCAGGCGTCCATAGCATCGACAGAGTTGCTTTCTAACCCTTGGAACCATGGTCCTCTATGTATAGTTTGGGAGAGTGTCTTATGAATTCCATAATAGTGACCAATGTGCTAGCTTGGTAACCAGGTGAACACATTGCCATTCACTGGGAAGGAGCGAAAGTGGTCAGGTCGGCTTGTGATGAGACCTCCTATTTCCAAGGAATTTTTTTGTGTATGCATCCATTGGATCATATCTCTGGTGTGGTTGCCATAGTGGGAATTCCACTTTGCTACTTATGATCATGGTAGGTTGGCTTGTGATGAGACCCCCTATCCTCCATTTGTGGAAAAACATCATAAAACTTGTTAGTGAATATATATGTAAAATTCCTTCTTCTTTTTTTAACATAGAGGGTGGCTCATCACTCCTTAAGAGTAGGGATGGTGGAAGAAGTTTGACATAACAATATAAAAAAAATATACCCATAATCTTATTGATCATATAAAAAAAGGGTTATACAAGAAAGGGTGAACTATCATGGTACATATAATCAATCAGTTTGGCTTATAGTGAAAATGAGAACAGTGAAGTGATATAGATAGCTGTGCCCTTTTCCTTTTTTGATCATCACAAAGAAATCTTGTTAAAGATGATAGTATTCAAGGTATTTTCCTGTTCCACCAGACTCAATATTTGTTGTCCTTAGATATGTATTGTACCTTTCATGCCATTAAGAGGTTTCTAAAGAATGAGCAGGAGTGGTAATGCAAAGGGAAGAAAGCGTGTTGTCCAAAACAAATACTCACAAAGTGCTATGAAACAACAAAAGAAAACTCCACACAAAAAGTGTTGTTCCTTATAGGGAATAGCACACAAAAAGTTGTTGTTACTTAGAGGGAATAACAGTTATTCCCTATAAGGAAGAGAAAATGAAAAATATACGCAAAAGTGTTGTTCCTTAGAGGGAACAACAACTGTTCCCTCTAAGGAACAACAAAGGTAATGCACACAAAAAAATTTGTTCCCTATAGGGAACAACTAGGCAACATACGCACAGAAATTGTTGTTACCTATAAGGAAAACAAGGAAAATACACACCAAAAAGTTGTTGTTCCCTGTAGGGAACAACAACTCTTCCTTTAGAGTGCACAACAGTTGTTCCTTAGAGGGAACAACAGTTGTTCCTTGTAGGGAACAAAAAGAAAAATACTGCACGAAAAAATTGTTGCTCCTTAGAGGGAACAACAGTTGTTCCTTAAAGGGAACAAGAGTTGTTCCTTGTAGGGAACAACACGAAAAAAACGACATGAAAAAATGGTTTTTCCTTTGAGAGAACAACAATTGTTCCTTAGAGGGAACAACAGTTGTTCCTTAGATGGAACAATAGTTGTTCCTTAAAGGGAACAACAATTGTTCCTTGTAGGGAAAAACAAGTGGAAAATGCACATGGAAATTGTTGTTGCTTAAAGGGGATAACAGTTGTTCCTTAGAGAGGACAATAGCTGTTCCTTAGAGGGAACAACAAGAAGAAAAATTGTATGCAAAAATTGTTGTTCCTTAAAAGGAACAGTAGCTAATCCTTAGAGGGAACAGCAAGAAAAACTCACACAAAAATCGTTGTTCCCTAAATGGAACAACAAAGAAAAAAAAATAGTGTATAATCCAATCAAATTCAATCAAATAGAAAGAAAACAGAAAGGTAAATTTATGTACAGATTTCGAAAAAGAATGAATTTTCCACTAGACTGGAGTTGTGGGAGGGCTGCCCTCCTCAGCAGGAATTTGTATTGTGGGATCTTCACGTATGTGCTAGAAAAAGGACTCCTTTGTAAGCGGTTTATGGAAAAGGCACACTTTATGGCCATTTGATTTAAAAGAATAACCACACCCATTGATGGTGGTTAATGTAAGGGTGTCATTATCGTCCACCTCTTTTATCTTGTAGGGGCCTAACCATCTGGTCTGGAGTTTGTCGGGGAAATCTTGGAACCTAGAATCGTACAGAAGTGCCTAATCACCTTCATGGAATATCTTCTTCTTGATGAGGGAATCATGCCACTTCGCTCTTTGTTTTCGGATCAGTGCAGTATGCTAAAGAGCTGATAGAAGAATTTCATTCAATTCATTGATTTGATGTAGCCTAATAATATGTCCTTCATTAAGTTCCAAGCCTACTTCTTGAGCTATCCTCAATGTTTTAATTTCAAATTCTATTGGGAAAATAGGCTCTTTACCAAACATTAACTGATATGGGGATTATCCCATGGTATTTATCCATGTCGTGTGGTATGCCCACAGGACTTTTGGTAATTGGGTAGCCCAATCACGTCTATGTGATGCAACTGTCTTTGTGAGTATTGCCTCGATTACTTTATTGGTGCTTTCTACCTGTTCATTTGCCTGCGAGTGGTATGGAGATGTGATTATGTGCATGATATGATGATTTTTTAATGTCACAACAATCTTATGGCCTACAAATTGTGGCCCTCCATTCGTGATTATTTATTTAGGCAAGTCGTACTGCATGAAAAATTGGAAAAGAAGGTGGACTGAGTCCTCTATTGCCCTTGGCAATGCTTCTACCTCCACCCATTTAGTCACATATTCCACTGCGACTAGTATATATGTCTTTTGATTAGATGACGAGTTTATTGGGCCTATAAAGTCTAATGCCCATCATTCAAAAGGTTTGATAACTAATTGTGGATGCAGGGGCATCTTGTAAGACTATCCAGGGTGATCCATTCTTTGGAAGCTATCACATTCCTAGACAAACTTCTTGGAGTCCTTAAAAATGGTGGGCCAATAATAGCCCATCTGTAACACCTTGTAACCAGACCTTCGGTTTGCAAAATGCCCACTACAAGGCCCATTGTGGCAAGCTTTCAAGACGTTGAATATTTCATCTTCCCTAATGCATCTTCGAATATGCATATTAGCTCTTGTGTGAAAGAGATAGCCTTCGATCCATGAGAACCAAGTGTTGCATTGAACTGTTTGTTTTATTTCACTAGGCGTCAGGTGCTTGGGTAATTTTCCCACTGCAAGGTAGTTCACAACATCTGCGTACTACAACGTTTTCACGATTACAGCAAATAAATGCTCATCAGGGAACTGGTCTTCTACTCTTGCTGAGTCATCTGCCTTTGGTATGTGTGAGAGGAAGTCTGCCACTGGATTTTCCTTTCCTGGTCAATCCCTGATTGTTATGTCAAATTTGTACAAAAGGATCAACCATCGTGTCACTCTTCCATTTGTAACAGGTTTATTAGCTAGATATTTAATAGCATAGTGATCAATATACAAAACCACAAGGCATCCTGTTATGTAATGTCTGACTTTATTAATAGCATAGATTATAGCCATAAATTCCTTTTCGGTCACAGTGTAATTCAACTCAGTCGGAAATAGATTTTTGTTGATGTAGTATATCACATATGGTTTCTTATCTTCCTCCTAACCAAGAACTGCTCCAATGGAAAATCCTAGTTTGGGCCCCGTAATACTGGGGCTATTGATACTAGCCATTTTAAATCTTCAAAAGCAATGTCACATTTTTCAGTCCATATGAAATAGATATTTCCTGTTAATGCATATAATGGTGTAGCAATTTAGGAGAAATTCTTTATAAATCTTCTATAATATCTAGAAAAACCCAAAAACTACGTACCTCATTTTGTGTGGAGGGGGTAGGTATTAAGAGAACTATCTGAATTTTTGCCGAGCCTACCTAGATTCTAGTTGCTGAGATGTAGTGACCCAGGATAAGGCCCTCGGTCATCATCATGTGGCACTTTTCATGGCTTAAACAGAGCCTAGTAGCAGTGCATATTTGCAGAACTTTCTCTAGCATTTGTAATGTTGGCTCGATTTGTCTCCATAGCGTGTAAATTCATCCACGTACACCTCGATTCCTTAGCTTATCAGATCTGAAAAAATGCTGAGTATGGCCCTCTAGAATGTGGCAGGTGCATTGCAAAATCCAAAAGGTAAGACCATGTAAGAAAATGTCTCCCAAGGGTAGGTGAAGGTAGTCTTATCCTCGTCTTCAGGGGCGATTTGGATTTGATTGTAGCCACTGAAGCCGTCTAAGAAAGAGAAGAATTTTTTACCTGCCAATGTGCCCAAGACCTGGTTAATGAACGGGAGTGGAAAATGGTATTTTTTGATTTCTTTATTAAGCTCTCTATAATCGACACATATCCGCCAATTTCCATTCTTTTTAGGCACCACAACTAATGGAGAAACCCAATTGCTATCAGATATAGGATAGATGAAATTTACATCTAACAATTTTTGTAATTCATATTTAACAACATATTTAAGGTGAGGATTTAACCTCCGTTGGGGTTGTCAAATGGGCCTCACATCTTTCTCTGTATAGATGTGGTGCATGCATAGTTGGTGATCAATCCCTTTCATGTCTGGGTAATCCCAAGCAAAAGCTTCTTATATTTTCTAAGGAGTTGAATAAGCTTCTGCTGCTGGTCATCTGTTAGGTTTTTTTTTATGTTTAGGACTTTCCCTGGTTCAATTTCAATGGTTTTGCTGGTATAAATAGTAGTCGTTGGAATTGTCTGGTCATTAATATCTCTTAAGGGATCTTCTTCCATTTCGTTATCCAGGGCTGCTTTAATCATGTGACATTTTAGATTGGATACGGTATTTGGTTGGTTGATGTAATTGTTAATGATGTCATCTTCGGTTTGATCCTTAAATTCGAGAGTATCTTCTATGGTTAGAGGTGATCGAATGTTTTCAGTTATGTATGATACAAGTTGTTTTTTAGTTTTTATTATTATTAGGCTAGGCTGGGCTGGAGGATATAAAGTGAGATTCTTCACATTGCTTCCTCTTGCTATAGTCATGCTCCCTATTCGACAGCTTATGTAAGCATTTGCGGTTGCTAGCCAAGGTCTACCTAGAATTAGAGGATGTCCATCTAACTGGTTTCTAGGATTGATAATCAGGAAATTTACTGGGTATTCCCAAGAATCTACAGACAACACTACATCCTGTAGTGTCCCTTCTGGTTTGACAACCGATCAGTCAGCAAGCTCTAGTAGAGTTGTAGTGGGATCCAAGGCTATAATGCCAAGTTTTTGACAGGTTGTTGTGGCAAGTATATTTATGGCTACTCCTAAATCAACTAATGCATTAGGGAAGGAGCATCCATTTATCTTCACCGTGACTATAGGGTTTCTTAGGTCATCATATTTCTCCAGTGTTTCTCTACTTGATAATAAATCAGACAATGTACCGACTATGTGGATAGTTGAGGTTGTTTTTATTTTGTCCTTAGGATTTTTAGTACATAACTCCTTAATAGCTTTTGCATAAATAGGAATGTCCTGAATAGCCTAGAGCAGGGGTAGTTTTACACAAAGATTTTTTAATTCTCCTAGAAGATCGAAATCAAGGTACTCTATTGGGTAAGGTATAATCAATCTCTCTGGGAATGGTGGAGAAGAGGTAATAGTTTGATCATGGTTTTTCTGTTTAACTGTATTCTCCATTCAAGGTTTTTTTTCTACAGTTAATGGATCTTCTATTTGTATGTTTTTATCCCCCTCTAATTCAATTATCCACCCAGACCTTAATTTGAGTTCATTACACTCCCTCAACTTTATTTCTAGCTTTGTCCTTCAATAATTTGTACAGTTTGGACGGGTTTATTGTTGGAATTTGGGTTGGGTTGGGCTGGGAGCTACAGTCGTAGATTGGTTTGAGGGTTCTGTTGCAATGTGTAAGGTGCTGGTAGTGTAGGTTGAGACTAGGGGATTGTTCTTGCTAGCTGGTTTGTAGATCTTTACTAGTTTGACTGTCAATTCTGGTTTTGTGAAGTGGAGGGTGGCCATTGGGGTGGATATATATTATTCTGCCAAAAGGGTGGGAAGTAAGGGGAATTTGGCCAAGTATTGTTTTGGTTTTATTGGTTGGACCAAGATGGCATAGAGAACGATTGTTGTGACCAATTCAGAAAAGGTGGTTGATTCTCCCACATAGCTCTTACGTATTGTTGAGCATTATATTGTGAGGGTTGAAAGAAAGAAGATGGGACATTAGGCGTACCTATTTGTCGTGCTTGCCATTGGCTACGCTGATTTAGCAGGTAGACTAGTTCTGTTTCTTCCTCTACCTCCCTCAAAACTGCTTTTAACCTTGGGAGCGATGGACAACTTTCTGTAGCATGATATTTAGTGCATATGGCACAAAACTATACCATATACAATAGGTATTCTTTGTGAATATGCATCTTCCTGCATCTTGGGCAAAATACACCAGGTCTTGTTCTGTTTCAACCTGCTTCTGCTTAGCTTGCATGATTTCTAATTCCGTCATCAAAGTTCCCAAGATATCTGTTTTGAAATCCTCCAGCAGGTTGCTGATTTTTGCACGAGTGATGCTTCTGCCACAGATTTTGTTGTCACTGGCAGTCACATCACGTTTTGCTGGTTTCAATCTCATGCTGTCTCTTGAACAACTGATACACAATTTAATAATATTAGCATAGTTTTCTTGATATATATCACCTTTAGCCATAATATTTAATGTCTCTATCCATTTTTCTTTCATCCCTTTAATCAGTGTAGTTTTTAGCACATTATCAAGCAAAGGCAAATTTGCATAGGGAGACCTTTGGATGTTATATTAGAAGTGCTCCACATACTCTTCCAATGTTTCACAGGGTCTTGCTACCATTTGGAATATCTCGTCTTTCAATTCCCTAGATCTGCAATAGCCCTGATATTTTTTAAGGAAAACATTTTTCATTTGACCCCAATCATTTATGGTTCCCCCACCTAGCCCCATAAACCAATGCAGTGCTGCTCCTTTCAACGTAGAGGGAAACAACTTTAGTTTTTGGGGGTCAGTGGTGTAATCATAACCTTGACATAATACATCAAATTCAAATAGAAATGCATATGGATCCTGTGATGTGAGTCCATGAAAGGTGGGAATATTTTGTAGAGGGATGGATTTCATGGGTGCGTTGACAACTGTGTCAACGATGGGATACTATAATGTAGAGGTTTGGGGTGCTTGCAGATTGTTGGCCATTTGATCAAATATATGCTAATACCCTTCTAGGATTTTTGGAATTGGAGAATTATCCCTAGGGTGTCTAGAAGGGCTGGCAATGATTTGAACAACACTCACTCGGTCTGAGATGCTGCGTGTTCCTTGCTCAATTACTAGTTGAGGAGATCTTGGTTCCTCTGTTTCCCCTGTTTCTCCTCCTCCTTCATGAATATTACAAGAATTCCCTTCTTGTGAGGAAATTGGGCACATATTTTCAATTTCTTGAAAAATCTGCTCAGTTCCTACCATTTTGCTGTGGACCTCAGTGTAGGTTATAGATGGTGAGCCTGTGCCTTGAAGGGAGACAATAAGTTGTCTAGAAGCTACGTTTCGGGGACCTATTGATGGCTAAGATTCAACTTTCTTTAAGATGTCATCTATGAAAGTTGATTGTCCAAGGGTCACTGGTCCATTATATTTTTCAGGTTTGGGTAGTGGAATTGGATTGCTTTCAGGTTTTTTCTTCGTAGTCATTCATGCAAAAAATTCAAATGTTTATCTCTACCCTAAGTTCCTAACAATTCTACTCGAAAGTGGGTGGCGGAGCAGGCATTCTACATTCTCTTTACGTAGGTTCTTACCTTTCATTTTTAATACCCAGTTCTCTCTCAATAGACAAGCATCAAACACCTACCTCAATTTTTTGTAATTGTTCTAAAAGGCGGGTGGAGGAGGAAGCACTTTACTTACTTGTTACGTAGGTCCTTACCTTCCATTTTCAATACCCAATTCTTCTTCAATAATGAATATTAGATGTACATTACTCTTTGTAAATGGCTACAGTCTCCCTGGCAATGACGCCAAAATGTTGACTGATAAAAGGTGCCTTTTAAAAATCCTTTTTACTATTAATCTCATTATGTATTTTCATGCACCAAAAGTAATAGCTGAGAAGCTAGTTTCTTCTGATAAAATTTGTGTAAATGCATGCACAAAAATAATAACTAATGTCTTAGCTCCCTTTAAAAGAATATGGATATTTGTATTGGTTTTCCTTTGGAATAGAATGTATGCTTGTGCGAAGGGAATAATAGTAAATTTGATATTTATGCAAAAGATAAATTAGGTTGAACATTATTGTAGGAAAAGAAATAGTGGTTCATGTAGATTGAAGTTATGTCAACTACATGATAATCCATTGATCGGAATAACTAGGTCACAAAGACATAATGTTGAAGGATTTGTGGGTAAATGATATGACGATGAATGTAATAGCTTCTTGGGACTAGTTATGTCGTATTTAAAATAATATTTCTTTGTAATATTTTATGACAATGGTCAAGGGATGGACTCACTTATAATGAATGAGTGAGGGGTGAACACCCTCACGAGCATTTAATAAAAGTTAAATGTTTGTTCATTTTTCCCTACAGGGTTTCTAGGGTGTTTTAATATCCAATGATATGTTTTCATATTGTTCCATTCTAATGATGTTGCTTCCTTGAATGACATGACATTTACATTATCAAGTATCAGATTAACTATACTAATCAAATGGATGATGAAAATGATGTAAGGTTACAACAAAAAGCTTATGTTAACATACTACAATAATGGTTTTTATATTATGTAACTTACTATTATATTTGTAAAGTTACTTTATATAATGATGAATATTTTATCTAATGTTCAGTTACGAAATATGAAAGATCTGAATTTATATTATTACTTGGTGGTAAATTTTGTAAAAAATTTCTAATCCTCTGTACTTTTACACGAGATTATTGTGGGATGTTACAAACTATTACAAAATAAAGTATATGGTTATTAATTTGAAAAAATAAAAATAAAAATCCAAAACAAATGATGCACATTTTAGAGTGGGGAATTTCCACTAATACTTATAAAAATTACCTACTCACCCATTGTTATCTACATTAAGAAAAAATGACAAAAAAATCGGCATTCCTATACTACACTTTGGTACACATTTTTTACTACGTTTACTTACAATAATTACATGACCACCCATTAATAGTTTCTTTTAATCTACTAACCCTCCTCTTAATAATTAGTCTTTTACATACATATCATAAATAAATGCATTAGTTACTTGTGGTATCGACAAACATTTTTATTTTAAAATAAGGTTTTCAAAATTTAAATTAATTATTAAGTAATAATAAATTATATAGGTTTAACTTATATATTAATTTATATGATCATTATTATTATTTTAACATAAAATTATAATTTAATTAATTTTTATGAATTTTTTATGACTTTTTTAATCTTGATAATGTGAGATATATTGTGCAGTAAGTAGTTTGGTGCCTACTATGGATTAATGCCCAGATTTACCAATCATTTAATTTATATTAATAAGTTAGTATTTATTGAGCATACAAGTGCATTATACAAAAGTTACATGCCCCTTTCAAAATAAAAATAAAATTATCTATAAATTAAAAAGAATGTCCACTACAATTGAAAGAAAAAACAATATCCATTTTTGGTTAGTTTTAACTAAAAGGATTATAAAATAGAATTATAAAGAATCAATAACCTCATATTAATTTTGCTCACTCAGTTATATGTTGATATTACAAGTTGATATTACAAGGGAGTATGAAGGAGATGTGGTAAAAATATTTCACTCTCACTTTCAATCATAGGACACTCTCTAAACAAATATATAAAAAACTAGAAACGATAATGAATATATATGTTTGGTTCCTATGGAGTTGAGAGTTGTCGTGTACGATAATGTTATTATCAGTATTAGGATCACTAACGATCAGTCTAAGGAAATTAAATCTAATATTGAAGTCAAACAATGATGTCCCTTATCTTGTAGCATTTTTTTTCATGTATATTGTTAACTTAGAAGAGTTGTGGAAGACACAAGTTATGTTGTACTCACTCTTATGTTCATAACTCTTCTCCTTTTATGTTGACCATATTGTTCTTTTGACAAGGAACCATTATGATCTTGACAAGAAACTCATATGTATATGACTATAAACAATAAAAAAAATAAAGCCATGATAATTTAACCTATAAAGATCACCTATGATACTTTCATTTAAGACAACAACTCCTTAGAGGGAGTTCCTTAATACAAATATCTAGGAATTAACATCCATCACATTTCAATATTATAGTATTGATAAAAGAGTAAATCGAGGTTGAAAACTTATTATGGGCTTCAAAGCAATTGTAAGTAGTGAAATATTTGGATTTGGGATAAAAATAAACTCCTCTTTAAGACTCTTGTTGCTCCTATTATTTCATATGGATGTGAACTTTGGGGTTGTAGAATATCTAAAGAAGCATGTCCGAAGATTGAGTATATACAAAATAATTTTATAGCCTACAATTTCAAAATTAAAGAAAATACTTCCTACCCTATCCTCATTACTGAAGCATCATTTCCGCCATTGAAAGCATGTATATGACTAGGTATATTATATATAAGAAAACGTTATACAACATGGATGTAAAGAGGTTCTCTAAAATTGTTTATAACTCTAGCCAAAACCCCTACCTTGGACTCATGCAAGGGTGACATAACGATTTCCAGTCCTCACTTGACCATTTGTGTATAAAGGAGGAAATCATCTTGTAGAATTCAGATAGTATTAAGAAAAATATTACTTACAAATTTAAGGAGAAATCTTTGGGAAATAAAAATCTGGAGGGAAAAATGAAACTAAGATATTATAAGGAACTCATCAACCCCAATCTTAAAAACCAAAACTATCTTTTTCCTAACTGATTAAGAAGAAAATGAACATTGCCAAGATTATAACTAATTTTCATTAACTTCATAATGAACTTGTTATTAGTCGATTCTCAAAACACTCACATGAAAGAGCTTCTCAAGTGTGCAATCTTAGAATGATTGAGGATGAAACACTCACACGAAAGAGCTTCTCAAGTGTGCAATCCTAGAATGATTGAGGATGAAAGTAACTTTTTCTCAGATTGGTCCTACTATACTCACATTCCATCTAATTTTCAACATATCTATCATACTACAAACCTTCTTGACATTTAAATCTACAGAATTATTTTAGGCATATAAATATAATGCTAATAAATTATATTTAATTTATTACCTTCTTAATAAGAGGGGAGAGTAAAAAGAAGGATTTAATAATTCATTTAATTTTTAAAACAAAGGTGATAGCAACATTTAATTAATACTAAAAATAATAAAAAGATTTAAATATATATTATAAAAAAAATTTTAATAAAGGTAAGTAATAATAATGATATTTAAAAATATGTCAGTAAATAAATATGTTCAATGTGTAGAAAACTCTACATCTCCCTTGTATTGTCCTAAATGAGTGTAAACATTTAGGTTTATCTTAATATAAAATAATGTTATAAATATTAGATAAAAATTAATAATAAAAACATATTAGAAAAATATAAAAAAAAAGAGAAGTGATAAAAATAATAAGTAACTTCCATTCAATTTATCACAAGCAATATGCCGATCACTTTAAAACAAATCTAATATATAAAAAACTAAAAATATATAAAACATTAATAAATTTTAAATCAATTTAAATCAATAAACATATATATAAGCTATAATTTTATTATTTTCTTTAAAAGTGGAAATGGATTCAACACCATCAAAAACCCATGGGACAACGAAAACCCTGAAGTTTGACAGTTGTGACAGTTGTAATGAAGATTTTCAAAAATTTCTCCCGAATTTTGTCATAAGCTTGATAGAATTTCCATTATTTTCAAAGCTAATTTGTGGATTTTTAAATTAACCATCTTATTTTAAAACTTCATATTCAAATTTTATAATAAAACATATAAAAATTCAACATTTACTATAAATTTAATAAAAAATGGTTCAAATTACAAATTTAAATCAGGTAATATAAACAAAAAAAGTGACCAAAAAGATTCACTATAAATCTAGTAAAAAATTGTTCAAATTTGAACCATGTAATCTACATAATCAACTAACCAAAGAGATTATAAAATTATTGAATATAAAAAACTAACATGCTTCTCTCCCATAGAAATAAATTTTCAAATTTTACACTTAAACCAAATTGCTTTTGATCCTGACTATATTCTTTGACATTTGCTAAATTCGTTATTAAAACTGATAATTACTGACGTACCATGTTCACATCAAATGTTCATGTCCCATGTTCGCAGCATACATTAGTAAAGTTTATAACTGTGAGCGAGAATCACCAAAATATAACTTTGTACCTTTTAATTTTCATTTTAGCAAATAGTTTATTGAAGCTTATCATTGAAAGTAGGCATCATTTTATTCATTTGTTTAAAATTCTGAGCATATTACAATTTCAAAATAGATATATAAATTCATGCGATGCAAAGATTCCAACAGTTTTGGATCTTTATAGCAGTAGTTTCACAAATTTTCGATCGGCCTAAAATCACCGTGGATAACTGGGGAAGCACCATTCTTGAGCACGCAAACTCGACTGAGCGAGAATGGTTATGCATGCAGACCAAATTGGAAAAGTTTATTGGAGAAAACCAGGATTTTGACGCAATCAAATTAAGTTGGCAAGGGCTTCCCAGCCAAAAAGCTTCTGAACAACGTTAAGGCCCTGGACGGTTGAAATTCTGGAACTTGATGCCCCGCCCCACGAACGGTGGCAAATGTCAGTCCCTTGTAAATTACAGTGTATCCTCCCACCTGCACAAATTTTGACGTGGAATTAGAAAATTTCTGCACATAAAGATCAATCTTCTCAGAACTTTATATGTGAAATTAATGACAGTTGAATCTAATTACCTCGTCGCCATCAAGCCAGGGGTACCATGGAGTTTCAATTGGAAGTTTGAGTTTATTAATGGAGAATCTTGTAGAGGTCACGGGCACTGTGCTATCAGTGTCTCCACTGAAAACCAAACAAAAGATTCAGAGATCGTTATAAAATAACAAACTTGTCATGCACCGCGGGGAAGAAGTCATTAAAATAAAATAACAAACTTGTCATGCACCGCGGGGAAGAAGTGATTAAAATTCATACCTATAGATAAGTATTCGCAGGCCTCTTGGAATAAGATGGCGGCTATAGATTTCTAACATACTTGGGGGAGTGTCCTTCCAAGAACCATTCATGATATAACTTAAGGTAACACATTGCAAGAAATCAAAATGAATTTCCAAAGGTAAAACAAATTTGGTGGGTGTTTTGCTTTGAACTTAAAAATAAATTATTATTATTATTAATTTGCTTTAAGGAGTCTCACTTGCATGTAGCCCAGGCTGTTTCCTTTGCATGTATGGCTTTCTGAACATCGGGTCTATTAAGGTACGAGTATACGTAGTGATCAATGCAAGGATCATATCCAGGAATTTCAGCTTCTTCCTGCTTTTCACACAAGTATGTTCAATGAAAATTTGAGGCTATAGAAGCTTATCTTAACTCACATATAAATTTATCGAGTGGTTTTGAAGACTTATTATTATCTTTTTCATTTAGATTTAATTTCCTGCATAACCAAAAAAAAACGGTTTAAAACTTATATAAGTGTATTACTGTAATGACATTCAAATTTCAACCATTATATTATATAAATTTCTAATTTACACACCTTGGCTTGGCCGGATGAATTAGTTGGACATTGGGGAGCAAAGATGTCATACTTATCGATATTTCCCGTGTCTGGGATTACGAGATCGAGACCAGAGCTACATGTCCCTATATTTGATTCGATTAGAGCTTCATAAGTTTCATCCGATATTAAAGCATGTGTCCACGGGTACGTAATTTGTCCAAGAATATCTGTCTCGCAATTCATTATGCCGTTCCCCACCTGCATAAGTTCAATGAGTAAACTTGAAATTGATTGTATACTCTAGTTTCAAAATTTCTGGACTTGCACCATGGATTTTAACATAGTTGTAAATTTTAATTTTATTGCTGTGGTTGGAAATGCGCTTCTTTATTGTTAGAGTAATTATCATATTATTTGTCTTGGGTATCATTTAAGGTGGTTAATGGTCCATTTGTAAGTATTTGGAATTTTACTAATAACCAAAACCTCAATAATGTAGTGTAACCAAAAACTTCAATGTGATATTAAATTTTTTACTGTTCATTGGTAATAAGTAACTGAACTAATTGCCACTCTTGAAACATATTACTAACCTCCTAGTAAATTAATTAAATTGGGAAGTTTATTACTAATCTCAACTACATAATAATGTGCTGTAACCTAAAACCTCAATATGATATTAAAATCTTTATTATTCATTGGTAATCAAGTGCCTGAGCTCATTGCCACCCTTGAGACATATTACTAACCTCCTAGTAAACTAACTAGACTTGGAAGTTTATTAATTTGTTTTGATGTAATGGAAAATTTCAACTCTTTTGTCCCACCACTCAATATTTTTGCCTCGTGAATTGTTTTTCGTTTAGATCGAAAAGCTCTGTTTTGAACTCACCACTATTCCTTTGAAATTAATGAAAGATGCCTGCGACAACCTTTGGTGGTGTAAAATTGTTGCAGCCAACTCTGGAACGTAATGTCCTACAGTCATGCTCCGATAGTCGGCGTTAACACACAAAAATATCAATATTTTTCTATAAATCCAACGTGTCTTGCATTTATTCAGAATATCACAGCTTTCAGAAGATTTCAGACCAATTCAACGACAAATCTGTTTAATATACAATCTTCACATAAAGACCAGCCATATGCAATCCTCACATAATTTGACTCCTTACATATCATTTTTGAAAAAAAATAAATTAAATCTCTATGTCTTTATAATCTTCCAAAGCCTCGTAGAAACCATTGGATAAAATAACAATATATTATGTATTATTACCAGCATAACTTTCGCCTGCTATGTAGAAATCTCGAAATCTATACTCGGTAAACCTGTTGAACCAGTTCACCAGGAATGCATACGCGTCTCTAGCTGGAAAAGAAAGAAAGGTCATATGTTTAAATGTATGCTACTACTTTAGGGTTTTTCTATTCCTGACATAAATTTCTACAAGACTAAACACTTCACAAATTACCTGTTTGTTTATCACCACTCTCTTCATAATCAGAGGTCCTGTTTGAATAAGAGAATCCAACACCAGCAGGGGACTCCAGAAACAATATATTGGCCACTGTAGTAAGAATGCATGGTGATAATATAGACGAAAATTAATAACCTGGAATCAATTCCAGCGTAATAGAAATACATGATGAATGATGTACACTCATATCTAGGTTAGGAAGAGGATGATATGTTGTGGCTAACATTTACTGATTGAGATTAAATTGAAATTGATTTATAAGAATTTAAAAAGGTAAGGACATTTTCAACGTTCTTTATCATTTTATTTCTCTCAGATGTTGAGAGAAATTATTTTGGATGATTATAATAATTTTATTGAGTTAAGAGTTCAGTGAAATTTTGGATGATTATAATAATTTTATTGAGTTAAGAAGGTTAGTTGTGATTAAGAAAAATACATAAATCATTCACGTATTAAAATATCTTATTTTCAATTTTAATAAATTTATTATTTTTCCTATTCCTAATTATTTAGAAAAGCACACAATTTTAATTATCTTAATTATTTTAGAGAAAAGCACACATTTTATTATAAAACTATAAAGATTATTTTTATTTTATAATATTTATTTTCTTGATGTAATTGTGATAATTTATCTTTCTATCATAAAAAATCTTTTTAATAAATTGAATCTAATAAATTTCTTATAATTATTCAAGATAAAAATAGCAATACAATCAACATCATATATCTTAATAATAAAAATTATGTTTAGTTTAAAATTTTGAAAATAAATAGAGATATATAAATATTTGGCATATAATAGGAAATTTAAATGAAATTTTTATATTTAGTATATGATTATACTATTATTACATTTTAAATTAATTTTAAATTTTAATAATTTAGTTTTAAAATTATAATCAAATTAAAATACTAAATTGATATAGATGATAAATTGGCGGTTATATTTTTTTAAAATATAAATAAAGAAATTATAATATCTAAATAATATATTTACTTATATAAAATTAATTTATGTTTCAATTATATATTTATTCAGATCCATTGAAGTTTATTTTGACTAAAATAAATTTTAATAAAAAATATATATTTTTAATTTTTAAGTAATGAGATGAAAATCTCCTTATTGGGTGATAAACAAAGTATTGGGAGGAGCACCCTACTTTCACCTAGCTCAATAGAGAAGGGAGGTGTGGACACTATTATCACCCCAAGAAACTCACCTAGGTTGTATATCAGTGATGCTCGGGAACATTACAAACTCAACAAAATGTTGGATAAAATGATAGATGAATGAAAGAAATGCTGCATATTCAAGCTAGATAACCACTCCTACTATGATTGACCCCAGACATGGGTGAGCAACCCCAAACTACAAGGCTTTCAACCACCAAATACTCACAGTTTGAGGATAAGGGATGATGGATAAGGCTGACCACACCAGCAGATGCACAAGACCCTCTGATGGCTAGCTGCAACTAGCTAAAGGTCTGTAAATCTATTATCTAATACAAAGACAAGATGACAGCTCTCTATGCATAAAACAACAGAAACCTGCAAGAAATTTCAATGATACATGCTAAAATCTAACATAGAGGTGGGATGACAGCCCCTTTACTGCTAAAAATCAACAGCACATCAACAACTACAAAACAAGCACATCCTGGAACAAGAAGAAGAAATGGAAAATGAGCAATTGACAACAAAAGAAGTTTGTATTAGTTGGAAGTGAAGACCAGACGCTGCAGATTACATAATAGTTACAGTCTCCAAAAGTTGAATCTTACAACATAGTAACTCTCCTCTAACACTCATCAATCCGATTACATCGTGTCTCTCAGTATATATAGAATTTGTTTACAAAATATCTCTGCTACTAAGCGTGGAGGTGTCTTAATGGATCACCCACCGCATTTACAATTTGACATGGGTCTTTCTGATTCAATCTGAATGTTTTAATGAACAAATGACATTTTACTGGTACTTTGGTGTACTCCTTGAATAGGTGGACTGTTGACTGAATAAACTTCCATAACTGCTGCATAGTTGAACTGCTCGCGGGTGTCCTTCTTTGTCCTTGACTGTGTTGTTCGTTAACTGCGGTTGGTGGAGCCTTAACAAGCGAAGAGTGGGTAGATCATTCCCTTCATTCTTCGTGTGAATACCACAGGCAACAGGCGACAATATGATGGTGAGAGCATGACCAGAAGGCGAAAACAAATTCTGGTCGTCGGATCATAAAACTCAATTGCCAAGATTGCACAGGAGAAACTATCAGGAGTAGGGGGGAATGACAGCTATTGGATCTACCCATAGCAAATCCAATGATTATAGCACGACAGAGAAATGATACGATAGCGGGAAGTGGTTTTCCCACACCACTTTTGACTGCAGGTGGTAATCGTACAGGGCAGTGCGATGCAATGAAATGAAGACACGTGGCTGGGAGAAAGGCGGGCAAAACAACTATCCTGGGGTTTATCGAACGTGTAGGTTGATGGAGTAGGATTTGCATATATCGTTGGATCAACGGGCGAAGGATTGGATGGTGGAGAAATAAAGCACGGGTTCATCGTTGACATGATGGGTGATATGACTGGTAAAGGGAGGGCCCAACTATGGATTATTTTATATGTGCAGGTTATAATGAATTAAACATTAGGGCCCAGTATAGGACAAAAATAGAGGTTAATGCGGGGTTTTAAAGGTAAATGAAAAATATTTAAGGGGAAGGATGCAATGGAATTGCGGTAGTTATAAGGAGGAAAGGGAAAAATGAAAGGGAAAACCTATAAAAACTACTGTAAACCTTTGCAACAAAAACCAGCACTACTCGACACCTGATTTAATCCAACAAAAGCTGAAACTATAACAGAGCTAACACTGGCTCCTTCTGGGGATGAGATCCTCCCTGTGAGGTCTCAAGAACCTTCAGACCAATGCCTTCATACAAAATTCAGCTTGAAAAATATTGCCTAGTGTCCATTGGGCATGGAGTTGAATTAGGTCTACAATAGAAAACTGTAAAAGAACATGCTTTCAATTAATAAGGCCTGAAAGCTTAAATTTTTCAAAAATTGCCCATCTATTGGGCCATCAAAATTGTTGCCTGTCACCATGTTCATCATAGATCAGCAACATAGGATTTATTTGATCCTCTATCTCAAACAGTTTAGGCCTTATGAGCTTAGTAGGTAGATAGGGATCAAATTTCATTCCCTCTCTGTGAATTCTCCTCCTTGGATATCTCTTATAGGAGCTTTTGTACACTTGTTGGATAATCATGGCTGCTGTGTACCCGTTTTTGTCTTCTGTGGCCTGCACAATAAATATGACTCGTGTACCAATATGTTCATGTGCAAGGGACACAGAAACCTTGCCTGCTCCTGAATATTTCTTTGAACAATCCTCATCCAAGGCGGAGTCCCAAAACTATGCATCCTAT
Organism: Pinus taeda; assembly: GCA_000404065.3. Lineage (NCBI taxonomy): Eukaryota > Viridiplantae > Streptophyta > Pinopsida > Pinales > Pinaceae > Pinus > Pinus taeda. Next base: position 58,853 of record APFE030711782.1, read on the forward strand.
TCCTCTGTCATCTGATAAGTTGTAGCTTCAAGATGTATAAAGTCCAACTAAGCAGGTTTCATACTATCAAGACTGAGTTGATCAGTTTCAGCCTTGAGCCTTGAATTTTGTTCTATTTCAGTGTTCAGGGGGAAACTTAGAGGGATTGTCATTTGAGCAGACAGAGGGATGAAAGATGATGGGGAGCTTTCCTCTCCCTTACTGATCACTAAGCTGGGGATGATAGCAGGCTAGCAAATTTGCAGATCTGCATAGCCATGGGGAGGCGCGTTGACTTCGGGCTCAGATTGATGAAAGAGGTAGGTGCCTGCTGCAAGCTGCCACTGTTGGCCAACTTGTTGTTCTGCAGCTACAACAAATTGTTGAGTAGCGCCCTTGGCTAATGCCTCTTCATAGGCAGCTCTGGTTAGGAAAACAGCACCTTCCAAACCAGAAACCTCCTCCTCCTCAGGATACACTTCTTCCATGACTATATTCTGACAAAGGGTCTTCACCCTTTGATCATCACTCGCAGTTCTGTTTCTCTACAAAATCTGCAACTGCTCCACCCCTGCATGTTGCTCCACTCTTAACCTGGAAACTTCAAAGGCCAATAGCTCTAACATCCTGGCTATTTTGTCGAGCTTATGATCTGAGGATGATGAAAGCCCATCCCTCTGCGAGTTCCCAGACTCAGTATAATCATAGAGCAAAACTTCCTTATCCCCCTAGTGCTTTAGGAACACATCATCTAAAGCCTCAATATCTGCTATAGACCTAGGGGCTAGTTTACTAAACCATTTTCTAGCTTCCCCGTCTAGACTTTGAAACAAAAACCTCATCCAAACATCATTCTCACTTATATCTAAGTTATCAGCATAACTGTAAAAAGCTTCAAGGTGTTCTTCTGCGGTTACTCCCTTTGTACCAGTAAATTTAGGCATATATTTTTTATATTCTCCCATAGGCATAGGATTTAGAGGGACAGGCAACACTAAAGGTCCATATTTAGCAAAAACATTCTCTCAATCCATGTAGGTGCTTGTTGTCCTGCCATGACTGTGGTATACGAAAGGGATATGGGTGGACTGAGTGGAATGAATCAATGAAAAGAATGATAGAAATAGAGGAATATGATGGACAACATGGATGCTTCTTTCAACTAAGGTCCGAAAGGAAAATGAATGACTAAGGAGCTGAATGAATCTCTAAAGGTGACATTCACTAACAGAAATACATGGAACTTGTAAGGCTTACCTGATCCTAGTGCTCCTTACTGCGATATTTTCTTCTGTTGAATGATCTTCTTAGGATCAGGCAATGGTTCAGCTAATGATTTCTGAAGATTTCTACGAGGATGCCTCACCAACTGCGCCAGAACTGCAATGTGGAGTCGCCAAAAGATGGTCTTCCTCCAATGGAGTGGCTAGACGGATGATTACAACCAGATACTATGTTCAAACCTTGTCTGTCATCAAAGCTTGAAGCTGTGTCGTTCTCCTAGTGAAGCTGAACTTCGATTCTCCTCTCCCCGGCAATGGTGCCAATTAATGTTATCACCCCAAGAAACTCACCTAGGTTATATATCAGTGATGCTTGGGAACATTACAAACTCAACAAAATGTTGGATAAAATGGTAGATGAATGAAAGAAATGTTGCATATTCAAGCCAGATAACCACTCCTACTATGATTGACCCCAGACATGGGTGAACACCCCCAAACTACAAGGCTTTCAACCACCAAATACTCACAGTTTGAGGATAAGGGATGATGGAGAAGACTGGCCAAACCAGCAGATGCACAGGACCCTGTGATGGCCAGCTGCAACTAGCTAAAGGTCTGTAAATCTATTATCTAATACACAGACAGGATGACAGTTCTCTATGCATAAAATAACAGAAACCTGCAAGTAATTTCAATGATACATGCTAAAATCTAACATAGAGGTGATATGACAGCCCCTCTACTGCTAAAAATCAACAACACATCAACAACTACAAAATAGGCACAGCCTGCAACAAGAAGAAGAAGTGGAAAATGAGCAATGACAGCAAAAGAAGCTTGTATTAGTTGGAAATGAAGACCAGATGCTGCAGGTTACATAATAGTTAAAGTCTCCAGAAGTTGAATCTTACAACACACTACCTCTCCTCTATCACTCATCAATCCGATTACATCATGTCTCTCAGTATATATAGAATTTGTTTACAAAATATCTCTACTACTAAGCGTGGAGTTGTCTTAATGGATCACCAACCACATTTACAATTTCACATGGGTCTTCTAATTCAATCTGAATGTTTCAATGAATAAATGACATTTTACTGGTACTTTGGTGTACTCCTTGAACAGGTGGACTGTTGACTAAAACAACTTCCATAACTGCTGCATAGTTGAACTGCTCGAGGGTGTCCTTCTTTGTCCTTAACTGTGTTGTTCCTTAACCGCGGTTGGTGGAGCCTTAACGAGCGGAGAGTGGGTAGATCGTTCCCTTCATTCTTCGGGTGAATACCACAGGAAACAGGTGAGAATAAGATGGTGAGAGCACAACCATAAGGCGAAAACAAATTCTGTCTGTCGGATCATAAAACTCAACGACCAAGATTGCACAGGAGACACTATTGGGAGCAGGGGGGAATGACAACTATTGGATTTTCCCATAGCAAATCCAATGATTATAGCATGGTAGTGACACACACATGTTAACGGGAGGGAGAAATGATACGACAGCGGGAAGTGGTTTTCTCGCACCACTTTTCACTGCAGGTGGTAATCGTACAGGGAAGTGCGATGCAATGAAATGAAGACACGTCGCTGGGAGAACGGCGGGGAAAAAAACTATCCCGGGGTTTATCGAATGTGTAGGTTGACGGAGTGGGATTTGTGTACATCGTTGGATCAATGGGTGGAGGATTGGACGATGGAGAAATAAAGCACGGGTTCATCATTAACATGATGGGTGATATGACTCGGAAAGGGAGGGCCCAACTATGGATTATTTTATATGCGCGGGTTATAATGAATTAAACATTAAGGCCTAGTATAGGACAAAAATAGAGGTTAATGCAGGGTTTGAAAGGTAAATGAAAAATATTTAAGGGGAAGGATGCAATGGAATTGCGGTAGTTATAAGGAGGAAAGGGAAAAATGAAAGGGAAAACCTATAAAAACTGCTGTAAACCTTTGCAACAAAAACCAGCATTGCTCAACACCTGATTTAATCCAACAAAAATTGAAACTATAGCAGAGCTAACAGACACCACTTGCCTATTAGTCATAACAAAAACGTTTGATCCCCCATCATTTCCTAGCATGTACACATTAATGAACAAGGGTGGCACATATAGGAAGTTTTTCAATGGCATGTGGATTTTTATAAAGTTGGATGGTAAGTTTAGGAGTTTAGTACTTTGGTCTCAGCTCCAGTTAGTCACGTTCTGTTTAGCCTCGTATGACTCCTTCTTGTTTCCTTTTATGCACTCAAGAAATGTCTAGTTCTTCCTAGCCTAACCTCCACCTTAGGGGAGTTAATTTCCTTCAAGACTGTAAGGAATCAAAGAATGAACATGGGTAGGGAGTGTGGTATCTCTTGCCTACATGTGCTTAGATATATGCATTTTTTAAAATGTTTCTACATGTTACCTCTTCAATTTTTACTCACTCAAGTTATTGGTTGCATGTTACTTTGATTTGAATCTCTGTATTACTTGTTGGGTTCTTAGTTCTCACTACTGTCATAAGTTTATATATTATCAAGAATTTCTAAAGGCTTATGGAATTCTTTTTGGCCACCTTCCCTATTATATCGTCCTATTTCTTTGGCCACCTTCCCTATCACATGGTCATCTTCTAATTCCTTGTTTGGGAGGGTGTTTTAATGTAGGGCATCCAAAAAACCAAGTTGACCGAGAGTTCAAAATAATTTACCAAAGTTGGTTCCTTAATGAGTAAATTGTTAAGATCAAGTTTGTTATTTGCAACGTAATTCATTAGATTTAGATAATTGTTATAATTAGCCTAATTATGTCAAGTTTCAGCTCATCTGATCTTATTTTCAAGGATCTGGAATGATGTGAAACACATATAAAAAAGAAAAGAGTTTGGGGTGAGAGAGAGAGAGAGAGAGAGAGTTGTAGGGGTCTCTGTTACACCCCCAATTTTTATTTGAATTCATGTAATCAAAGACAGAGATGCCCACCCCAACATAATGGCCTTTGCACAATCCTCCATTAAGAACTCAATGAATAAAAAAGAAAAGAGTTTGGGCTGCAAGAGTGCATTAAATTAATTTAAACCAATCCTTTTGCAGCTATATTATTTTCATCCTTGAC
>APFE030711782.1:67587-149086 GCA_000404065.3 Pinus taeda
TACCTTTTAATTTTTAATTTTTAAGTAACGAGATAAGAAAATCTCCTTTTCACCTAGCTGAATAGAAGAGGGAGTTGTGCACCACTTGCCTATTGTTCGTAATAAAAATGTTTGATCCCCATCATTTCCAAGCATGTAGGAGATTCTATTTTTTTTTGGAAAGGGCTCTTTAATGTAGGAGCATCTATAAAACAAAGTTTACTGAAAGGTCAAAGGAGTTGATTCCTCAATAGTAGATTGTTAAGATTAAGTTTACTTTCTGTTGCCATGTAATTCATTAGAATTAGATTTAGATAATAAATGTAATTAGTTTAATTATGCCAAGTTTGGGCCATCCGATCTTGTTTTCAAGGATATGGAACGATGCTAAACATATGCATATATTTAAACTTTTAATGAATAAAAAAGAAGAGAGTTTGGGGTGTAAGAGTGCATTGAATTAATTTAAACCAATCCTTTCACAGTTATACTATTTTCATTTTTGAATATACAATACATATATATAGTGTAAGTGTTTCAGGGGTTTGTGTTACCTTGGGTTTTATTTAAATTCCTATAATTAGAGGCAGAGGTGCCCACACCAACTTAATGGCCTTTGCATAATCCTCCATTAAGAACTAAATAACGAGAGTTGAGTAAGAGTGTACAAGTCGAAGGGACAACACTTAGTTTTTTTTTGGGGAGTTTGTCTGTTGATAAAGGTCGGGGGAGACGGAATCAACTTTCTATCAACAAGTATTTGCGAAAAAAAAAAGTTTCCCAAGTAACATATCCCGGAGGGTCTTCCTCGAGAAGAGAAAAGGAGGAGCACGTAAGTGAAGCATCGGGGTGATGAGAAGCTGGGCTAACATGGAATCCAACGAATGCATAAAGCATTATTGTGACAGGGAGTTTCTTTATTGGTGCATACTAACGAGAGGTCCGCGTAGGAAATATTGACTCCCCCACGAAGGACAAGGTATTTGTACTTTTCAAATGCACCAGGGATAGTGTTTAACAGAAGTAGGGGATGCCATTTAACGTGAATATTTATGTCTTGGAGTCTGTCTCGAAAGATAAACTTATTGTATAGTTTTGGATAGATCAAGTTGATGTGTCCCAATTAGGGATGGAATTTGATGCTCAAATTGCCCGTCACGAGGTGATTTCTTGTCAAATATAGTCAATTTTTTTGTAAAATTGTCATGATTGTTTGTTGAAATTGTGAAAATGGGTGGGAAGATGTGAAAACCAGCAAATTTGACGGGTAGATATGTTTTGAAATTCCAACCCTCATCCCAATGTATGAGGAATTGTGCACTAAGACATGGACCCAGGTCTCCTGGTCTAGTCGTATTGTAGGAAATGGGAGGATGTTTAAAGTGATGGAACTAATAAGGTGTCACATTGATATATGCTATATATACATGCATGGTCTCTGTGTCTACGATAAAAGGCTGAGCTGTGGTTTTAATAAGAAAGGTAAGCCCCTCCCTCTTTTCTCTTTTTGAATGTCTATAATATATATAATATATAAATATATTATATAGTATATATATAATATATCTATATAATATAATATATATATATATATATACTATATAATATAGAAAGAGAGAGAGAGAGGGCTTTGGGGGGCTATATATATAAAGATGTTTGGTTCGGTGTTCTAACATCAATTGGTTATTAAGATCAGATCATGCATCTACTCTAAAATAATTATTGACCATTGCACGGCCGCACATATTTGGGACGAGATGAAAAAAGGAAGTTAGAGAGGAGAAAGGCCTAGATAACCAATGTTGAAGTGATGAGATCTATGCAGCAATTGGAAGAAAAAATTGCAGTCATGGAAAATAGAAAATAAAGAGAACCTCAAGATAGATATTTAAGAGAGGAGGAAGAAGAATCTCTAGAGGAAGAAAGCACTGAAAGATTGTGTAGAAGCCAAAATATTGAAGATGGTTCTAGGATCTATCGAAAAGGTGAAGAAAAATCTATCTTCTTATACTGGCAACATGAACCCAGAGGAGTTCATATACTCGATCAATGAAATGGATAAGTTTTTTGAATACAAGGAGATGGACAAGAAGAAGGAAGTTAATGTTTTTATCACCAAATTGAAGAGACGTGCAAATTTATGGTGGGTTAGAGTAAAGGCGAAGAAAAGAAGGAAAAATAAACAAAAGATTAAGAGTTGGGAAAAAATGGTCGTGAAGCTCAAAAGAAAATTCTTCCCAAAGTACTATAAACTCACTTTATTTAGGCACATGCAAAATCTCACGAAAAGATTGATGATTGTGATGGAGTAAAGGTAAGAGTTTTATAAGGTGAATATGAGGCTTGGATATGTAGAGGAGCCCATAGAGAAGATAACTAGATATATTAATGGTCTCAGGTTGGACATCCAAGATGAAATCAATGTGTTATCACACAGAATAGTGGAAGAAGCATACTAGTTAGATTTGAAGAATAAGGAGGAGCTTGCAAGGAAGCAATCTAGCTAAGGAAAAAATACTACTAAAGGAAGAGGACAACAATCAACTAGAGGAAGATCTACAATATAAAAATAAGGAGATAGTAGCTCAATTTCATAATGACAATAAGAGGGAGACTTCATAGTTGGAAGATCCTTTTCGAGAGGATGAGGAAGAGGTATAGGAAGGGATATTTGTTGCTACAGGTGTGGTAGTCTTGGACATATGGCATATGAATGCATAGAAAATAGAGATGCAAAAAAGAGAAGTGTTTTTATTCCCCTAGTAGAAGAAGGGGAACCAATGGTACAAGAGGCATAAAATGTACCAGAGACGGGAGAGTCTTTATTTCTTAATAAAGTGTTGTTGAAATCAAAGAAGGAAGTTGTTGAACTAGCTTAGAGAATGGATTTGTTTAGAACTATTTTCAAAGTCCAAAGAAAATTTTATAAAATGGTGATTGATAGTGGAAGCACATACAACTTGGTGTCTACAAAAGTGGTAGAGAAGTTGAATTTCAAGAGGATGAAGCATCCAACACCTTATAACGTGTCATGGATTCAAAAGGGTCATCAACTGTTGGTGAATGAACAATGTCAAGTAGAGTTGTAGATAACAAACTATAAGGGTAAAGTCCTCTGTGATATCATGTCCATGGATGTGTGCCACATTATATTGGGTAGACCATGATAATTTGTTAGAAATGTTGTGGATGATGGGGAGAAGAAAAATTATAAATTCTAGAAGGATGGTATGAAGCATACTTTGTTTCCTTTGCTAGAAGAAGGGACTTCAAAAAGAAATGATTGCAAGGCATTGTTGTTGAGTGGGAAATATTTTTTCTAGCAAATGGACAATAATGAGGTGAATGTTTCTTTGGTCTATAAATCTAGGGCTATTCTTACTTCCACTACAGTGATTTCTTTTCCTTTTGAGATTCAATAAATGTTCAACAAGTATAGTGATATTGTAGTGGATGACCTTCTTAATGAGTTGCCACTTCTGAGGAGCATAAGTCACCATATTGACTTGATACTAGGATAAGGTCTACCAAATAAAGCTACATATCAAATGAACCCTTAAAATAGTGAAAAAATCTAAATGAAAGTACAAGAGTTGTTATATAAAGCACTGATCGAAGAGGGACTTAGTCCATGTGCAGTTGTAATGGTGTTGAGTCCTAAGAAAGATGGTGGTTGGTACATGTGTATAGACTGCAGAACATGGAACAAGATCACAATCATGTATCAATTTCCTTTATCACACATATATTATTTGTTGGACTATTTTTGTGTTTCTATTTGTTTCTCTAAGTTGACCTGAAGAGTGGGTATCATCAAATAAGGATTAGAGAGGGTGATGAGTGGAAGATAACTTTTAGAACTAATGATGGATTGTATGAATGGTTAGTCATGGCATTTGGGTTTTCCAATGCATCTAGAATCTTTATGAGATTGATGAATGAGGTGTTAAATGAATTTATAGCTAGTCCAAAGAAGAGAACTTGATACATTTGAGGTATGTATTAGAGAAGTTGTGACAAGAGAAATTCCTCATTAATTTAAAGAAATGTTCATTTCTTAAAACAAGACTTTTATACTTGAGATACATATCCAAGGATGGTTTGAAAATGGATCCTGAGAAGGTAAGAGCTCTTGTTGATTGACCTATCCTAAAAGCGTTTTTTAAGTTCAAAGGTTTCACGATTTGGCTAGTTTTTAGAGGAAATTCACAAGGAATTCTACTAGGATGAGTGCTTCAAATGTGCAGACCATAGAAAAGGATAAATAGCCATTCCAATGGATGTTGAAATAGAAAATGGATTTCAATTATCAAAGAGAAAGATCACAAAACAACGTGTGTTGGTATTCCTAGATTTCAACAATCCTTTCCAAGTGAAGTGTGATGTCATTGGAGAAATGATTGTCATTGTGTTAAGTCAAGAGGATAAACCAATAGCCTATTTCAATGAGAAGTTAAATGATCCAAGGAGGAAGTATACTTCTTATGACAAGAAATTCTACATTGTGGTTCAAACTCTAAAGAAATGGAGGAATTATTAATTTCTAAAGAATTCATTTTGTATACATATAATCATTCTCTATAGTACATTATGCAACAACCCAAACTAATCTAAAAAACATGTCAAGTGGATTGAATATCTCCAAAATTTCACTTTTGTTCTGAAAAATATTAATGGCCAAGATAAAAGAATTGATGATGGTTTAATCAAGGGAAATTCGATTATGTAGGAAATTCAAGTTCATATCATGGGGTTCAACTTCATGAAGGAGTGGCATAGGAAGATGTAGATTAAGGAATCATATAAATCTTGTAAAAACCAAACAAGCCAAGGTAGGAGTATATGGCTTGATTATATGCTTCAAGAAAGGTTATCATTAAAAGCTAATTAACTTTTTGTTCCAAAGTGTTCGATGAGGGAGAATTTAATTAAAAAGAAGCATAATGTAGGTCTTGCAGGGAACTTTGACAATGATAAAACATATGTGTGGTTGAAACATTTCTACTTTTGGCCAAAGACGAGGACTCATGTGTAGAAGTTTGTGCATAGTTGTAGAATCTACTAGCATGCTAAAGGGAAGAGACAAAATACAAGGTTGTATACATCATTACCAATTCTAGATAGACCATGGGATTCAATAATCATGGAAATCGTATTGGGTTTCCCAAAAACTCAAAAAGGTAATGATGCAATATTTGTTGTAACATGTTGATTTTCAAAAATGGCCCATTCCATTCCTTTTTTTTAAACCAATAATGCTACCCATGTTACTAATGTGTTCTTCAAACATGTAGTGAGATTACATGGAGTGCACAAGAGCATGTCAGATAAGGTTACCAGATTCTTGGGGCATTTCCAGAGGATTTCATGGGACATAATTGAGCTTTAGTTAATTCTATGATCATGATACTGATCAATAGATCAAGGTAGTTAATAGGAGTTTGGGGAATATTCTGAGGAGCCTGTTTGGAGACCATCCCAAATAGTGGAATCATGTGCTTTCCAAGGATAAATTTTCCTATAATGATTCTCCAAACATAATCACTAACTAGATTCCTTTTCAGAGTATGTATGGGATGCATCTGAGAGGAGTGTATGACTTGAGAAGAGTAGAACAAAGGAGTGCAACAAGATAAGTCTATGTTACAACTATGTTGCAAGGGTTTGTGCTACTCCCTGAGTTTTATTTGAGTTTTTGTAATCAAAGACAGAGGTGCCCAAACCAACATAATGGCCTTCACATAATCCTTTATTAAGAACCTAGTAACTAGAGACGAGTCGAAGTGTACAAGAAGAAGAGACTAAACATAGGTTTTTTTGTTTCGATAGAAGCTTGCCCATTGATAGAGCTTAGGGAGATGAAATCAAATTTCCATCATTAAGTGTTTGTCAATAGGAAATTTTTGGGGTGACATGTCTTAGAGGATCTACCAAGGAATATCAAACAAGAAGCACATAAGGGAAGTATTTGGCTGACACAAAGTTTCTTTATTGCCGCATAACTAATGAGGGTCCTGCAAAGGAAATGTTAACTCTTGCAGAAAGGATGAGGTATGTGTACTTTTAAGAAAAACTGGGTACAGTCTTTGACATAACTTGAGGACAATATTTAACGTGAATATTTATGTCACGGAGTCTGTCTCCCATAAGGTGAAGTTATTGCACACTTTTGGATAGGCTTGGGTGATGTATGTCTAGGATAACATCTCGGAAGATGATGAATTGCACACAAAGATAGGGATCCAAGTCTCATGGTTTAGTCATATTACAGGAAACAAGAGGAAATTTTAAAGTAATGGAGCTAATAAGGTGCCACACTGATATATGATATATGCATGCTTGCTCTTTGTCGATATGATAAAAGTAGGGAAATTTTTTAGGGCAAAAATTTATCTTACAGTTTAGAAACCTTTGCAAGCCTTACCAATTCTTAATATGCAAACTATAAAATGTTTAGTGATATCTTTATAAAAATACTTAAATTTATAATGATTTTATATATAGTCTCTATAAACTTTAGTGACTTTTAAGGTAAAATAATTTTATACTACAAATGTTTAGCGAATAATTTTTTGAAAAAGTGGAAATTGATGAATCTTTTGTTTTTGGAAAAAACATGAAAATTAGCCCACTTATGAATATAAAGTTAAGGCCTACACCACTCTTTATGTGGCCTAGTGTTTCTTCTCTTCCCCGATATTACTAACTACTCCAATATTGAAACCTCTCATCCCTCTTGATCGCCATCTAGCCCCATTCCCTTAGTCCTTCCTCTTCTTTCGTAGCCTCTCCTTACTCCAACTTCCCCCCTACATCGACATCCATGACACAAAAACTTGCTCGCTATCGCAAGGGCTACAATAACCATGAAAGTTTGGGAAGTTCTCAAGCCCATTTGTAGGGTTAGGATTTGGCCCGACATTATAATGCCAAGACTGCATCATAAATTCAAGAACATTATGATCGATTATGGATCTCAGTTTCATCTTGAGTTTATCATAGTGGATCATGCTCAACACATGAAAAATAGAGTTTTATCATCCTTGGCAAACTCGGTACCAGACAAAAAGCACACTCAAGGTGTTGAGATTAATGATAAAATGTATTAATGGAGTATTGGTTCAACCGAACCTTAGATTAGGATTTTGTTCCTGATTTCTAGGGTGTTGTTTCAACTTCCCTAATTGTGTGTGAATTATATATTTCCCATGTAATGAATGTAATGTCAGAGCGTGTTCTATAGAGGCAGTCTCAAGGTTGTGTTCTACACTTGTTAGCTACCCAGGTTCATTTCAATAAATTTTATTCTTTTGTTTTTAACATGGTGTTAGAGCTACAGGGTTGAGGATTTCCTGTGACCATAAGTGGAGTTATAGTGGAGGTTGAGAGGACAATATATGCGATTGGGAAGCAGATCTATGTGAAATTATATCGACGCATTTTTTAAGGGCGATTAACACACAATCCATCATGATAGTCACGTTGATCCAATCCTTCCCTTATGCATTTTTAGTTTCTAGAATGGAGCGGATCTACCATAGTCAAAGGCCACCAAGTTTTCCAACCACCCATAGGCGTCTACATTTGATTTTGTCTCTCGAGAACCTGGTGTTGATAATGTGTCTTTCTTAATAACGTGGTGGTTGGTGTATTTAATTCACAATTTTCATGGCACAAGTCCTGGCATTGCTTCGATGTCGAGATCCCTTACCTGTAGGCTGACATCATTTGATGATTGGTTAACTAGTGGTGAGCATAGTGGGAGATATTATAATGGTGTGGTGAGTTTTTAGTGCTTCATTTGAAGCCGAGTGTGCTTAGTTGATTGGCCATCACCTGATTTCTTATCATCGTGTTGATGGTGTTGGACTTGCCAATATTCAAGGGATCACCCCATATGAATTCCCAACTAGACCTCACACTTTTTGGTGTGGGAGTCCCATCCAATATGATGGTCGAGTTTCCATTGTCTTAAGGGTTTCCCTCAACTCTTGTTTTTCATCACCGGAGAGTGGTTTTCTTTATCTTCAAGAAGTGAGGTTCGCGTGCTTGGTGAGTGCAAGTCTACTTGTGTCAATGGTTCTTTCACTGTGAGGGGGTCAAGGTGAAGGTGAGTTCCAGGTTGAAAGGGATCAGTCCCAACTCGGCTAGGAACACACAACACAAAAGACATACACAACTTCTGATGGATCAGTCCACTCATATGAGGAAATCACAACATATAAGGTAAGATAACACATACATCACTCATGAATTAGTCTGAGATGAGTGCAACAATTGTTACAACAAGGTTCATGTGAAAGGTCTGTTTGATGTCTGGTAGAGCAGTCAACATGGATGGGACAGCATTAAGAACATACATAACACATTTCCATTAATATATTATGCATTACAACAAATGAATCAGTTCAGATGTAGAACACATGGTGAAAGCAACATGCATTACAAGTGTTAAAGATCAGTCTTACAACATATACAATACATGTGTGAAAACGTGTTGGCCTTTTGACAGGCTTCTGAATTAAGTGAAAGTTCTAAGACACATCGTTACACCTTACATCACCAACCCCATCAGTGGGGTGTTGGAGCCACTACTTACTCCTCAAAGAAAATATTATAGATTCTCTTGACTATGTTGCAGGCACTGAAGTGAAAATTCTTTTCATGTAGAAATGAGTGGGGTATTTATAGCCAAGGGTGAAACTGACCCTTATGGATGTTCGAATACCCTCATGACTATTTGACTTCCATGAATTTCTGACTTACATGACTCTATGTTTAGCAAGTGGGTCTCTTGGACTTCCACATCACATCACATTGATTGAAAACAAGCCCATAGTGGAGAAATGGGAAACATAACTCATGACTTGACTCGACATGACTTTAAAAGACAATTTTGGTACATTCATGCTACTGCTAGAGTGCATGTCGAGCTACAGTGCTAGTAAGTGATGGATGTCTTCATGGTGTATCATAGCTTCACCTCTGCTTGGTGAAGTGCATGAGGTCTTCGATGGTCCTTGGCTTGCTTGATGAAGCTCTAGCATATTGTCCCTTGCTTTCATGTTGGAAGGCTTAATAGGTTCACTTTCTCGTGAAGGTGCATGTTTGCCACGTTCATCCGCTTCGCATGCTTTGTTCATTCATCCACTTCACATGCTTAATTTTTATTCCATTGGTGAACCTTTCTATCTACATGTGCTCCCTTCATTCATCCCATCTGTCATCATGACATGTTTGTTGGTGTACCTATACCTGTAGTCACTCATGATGAGACAACATCAAATCAAAATCCTCCTAGTCTACCATGACACATGATCATTCAGATGTGGGTGGCTGGGAGAGGTCGCAGGGCTCTGATGTGATATGATGATAGCTCCAGGAAACATCTAATGAAAATTGTGCAAGAGTCAATGAAGGATGGAGATGAACAATCTGAGTTGACAGTGGCTGATTGTAAGGTCTAGCTTAACTGGGAGGAAACATTGCACAAATTTCGAGAGGGACGGTCAGGGCTTCTAGAAGCCAAGGTAGGCATGCTCTATGCATTTTCTGAAATGAATGGTTAGTAGTGGATAGAAAGCCAAAGTTGCACAAATTTCCAGAGGAACGAGCTGGGCTACATGACGGGTCAGCAGGCATGGATTGCGTAATTTTTCTGGAACTGCTCAAGAGACTGGCAAACGGAACTGCAGAATTCCTAGAGGGAACTACCAGTTGGCTGATGGGGTCACTAGAATTCATAACTGCTCAATTCCCAAAGGGAACTAGCAATTGGCTACTGGGGTCATTGGCAGCCAGAATTGCATAATTCCCAGAGGGAACTACTAGTTGGCTGCTCAGCCACTAGCAACAGAAACTGTACAATTCCTAGAGGGGACATGTAGTCTAACGTTCGCTAGAAAGTATGTGCTAAGGTTGGGCGGTTAGCCTGTTGATCATCTTTGCGTAATTTCTAAGCTATGCTAACCGATGGGCAGTGGGAGACCTACTCATGAGCACTGCGCAATTTCTGAGATGAAGAGTCATTTGGTTGTCTGGGTGGCCAGCATGAGTGCTACTTGAGTTGCTTGCGAGAAAAGCAGCTTGACAGAACTAGCTTGGTGTTTCTGCCATGTTCTGGTTGACAGTCGATCGAGTCGAGAGCAGGGTGATGGTTCAGCTGTCAGTGAGGATTCTGGTCATCAAAACTTCAGCAAAATTGACTAAGTGTGTGAACAGTCGAAAGATGCATAGGTGAGCATATGGACACACACTCGTATGAATTGGCTACAAAACGACCAAAATATCCTTACACATGTGTTCAACATGACTGACCGAAGTTGTAATCAATAATAGTGACAATCATGATTGATCATTCAAGACAAAGACAACGCTTGCGTGACAATGAATATGACTCCATGTGTGAGTGTGACAGATGCCTTCATGGTGAACACAACAAACACATACAAAAAAAGACTTTGAGCATAAGCAGAACATGGTTGCAAGCATGACTTACACATCAACATGCAAAGAATTGAGTGCAATAAACAAGCAAGGAAAATGTAAAGACTCACATGAGCTCATGGAGTGAACCCCAGTGTGTGCAGTCATCAAGTGAAACTCTCCAAGGGAGGCTCCAAAATTGTTGCATGCCAAAATTTTGGAGGGTGGTTGTAGCCGCTACAACACTTGGTGACACACTGGTAGAACTCCAACTTCTATTTTTTGGTTCATTGCTAGCATAGGGCCTTGGTCTTTCAGGAAGTATTGAGTTTTTGTGCAAGTTACTTTTGTTTCTCCACTTACCCAATGGACATACATAGTTCACCATTTTCTAACTCAGTCAAATGCAATCAAAAGCTCAGCTTAGAACTCAGTGTTTCAAATCCTTGAAGGGTAGGTTAGCTCATGTGTTGAAGATTTTTATAGTATAAGTTTTCATCTTTGGTGTTTCTCTGCTACCAATAGGCCTGGATAGTACCCCGATGGAGTCTCACAGGAACACACACATTCCTCCACTACCAACGAGCCTGGTCATTACCTCGCTGGAGTTGCATGCTTCACCTCTCCATGTAGGAAGCCTTCCTCTTTTTTCTCCTTTGTATTTTTTAAGAGAATTGTGCATAAGGACTTATTTATTTTTGGGGTGGAGAAGAGGGATTCTAACTTGTGGAAGAGGGATCCTGACTTATTGAGTGCATGAGAGGTTGTTCCTTTAGAGAAGCATGTAAGAACTTTGACATAGGTTTTCTCGTTTATATTTTTCCCCTTCTCTATTTCTACTAATCGGATTAGCTTCAACACAAAGAGTAGAAGGCTGAGTATAGGCATTGGGCTTCCTAGTGTGGACACAAGTTCACGTATGGACCAAAGCTTCCCTTGCAGATGGTTCGTATTTTTCGTCAGGACTTTATCGGCCAAAGGTTGTAACAAAGCATGAAGAAAGTGGATAGAAGACTGGATAAGTGCTATAGTGTCACAAGTCTCTTCAAATTTTAGCCACACACTTTATTCAAAAGCTAGAATATATTAGTTGGTAACACTTATTTTCGGAAAAAAAAAGTAGTAATATATCAAACAAACAAAATGCACGTGAACAAAAATAGTACTTATATAAAACAAATCAAAAGAAAAGATAATAAGCAAAACAAATTAAATGAAACAACAAGAAACAAATGGACTATGTACAAGGCACGGGCATGGCCTGACCTACTGAACCAATGTTCAAGGACTTGGTAATTTCATAGGAAGATTATAAATCCTCCCATTGAGTGACTACAAATGATAGGTGTGTGAGCCAAGTTTATCGTGGACAAGTGTCATTCCACCAGGCTCCTCTACCGGAACCTGGTGGCATTCTAGAAAACCATCAAGTAAAGACAACACTATTGTCTCAGGTATGTGTGCAACATGGGCTGAGATGATGGTGCATGATAATTTTTTACTATGGGAAGACTTCAAGTTTCTAAATTCAATCCATGAGTGGACCTTCCCATATTTCTTATATGTTGGATTTAAAACGGAAAACCAAGTGCGATGACAAATTTTCCAAGTAATCCAAACACTTGAAATGTTAATCAATCTATTCAGTGAAAGTTGTACAAACAACATATATGAGTTACATGTTATTTGTTGCAGTGGCTTGTCTTCTCCTTCACCTAGAATCTCATGTTGGATTGTTCGCATGTAGTGGGTACTCAAGTTATCATCTACTCATGCAAGTCCATCCTAGTATTGTTCAATCAAGTAGTCAATGATTGGTTGCTACTGTAGTGCGTAACTTGTACAGATATTATCAATTTTTAGATCATGGTGGATCCCCAAGTTGCTATGTTTATTCATGGTGTTCGTCTTTCATGTATTCAACATGAGTGCTTTAGCATCATTGTTTGTGACTCTGAACTTCAAACAACTTGAAATAATGCATAGTTCCTTGTTTTGGATGACTGAGATGCACTCGGTCCTTGAGTCATCATGCGTTCCTGATTTATCAAGACTCGTGGTCCACAAATTATCTATGCATGGACCATTTGGCATGGCGGTACTGCCGCTACTATCAATGTTTCTACTACTGCTACTATTAGGAAAATAAATTATACAAGTTTCAGTATCATCAGTTGGGAGAGGAAGGAGTCCCAACTGCTTATCTCATGAGGTTAGGGTTGGCCGTGTAAGATAACACTCCAATGTTTTTTTTCAGGAAGTATTTTCTAAACATGAGTTATGTAAAGGCCAATGGTTCGTTCTGGCCGTTAAGGGGAGTGACATTGTGTTTCATATACCTCGCGGATAACACTCGGATTTGGTTGCATTTTCCCTTATACGGAAGCCATAGGTGAGACCAGTCTATAGCAAAATATCCATCTAGCTTGCTGGAACAGTCTTTGCTAAATAGTAGACCATATGCTTCCAGTGTGTCCCCAACAATTATGTTGATGCACAAGTGGACTCGACTGTCATGGGACAGTTAGATGATCATGTCTCACAGTTCACAAGTGGCTAGTACCGATGTTCTATCAAGTAGGATGATTCTCACGGATGTTTCGTTCCATTGTGCATTGATCTTATTAGCAATGGAGAGCAGCGTGACATCGGTTTCCACGCCAGAATCAACCAAACAATTGTGGACATTATAGTTGAAAAATTTGAATGAAAGTAGGAATGGGGGGAAACCTGAGTCTTCTTCTTCCATCTGGAGTGTTTTGAGTACAGTGGATAGTGATCAAGGAGGTGTGCATGCTCCCTTACTGGTATAGGTTGCATTGTCTATTTCTATTTGTCCTAGTGTGTGCAACATGATGTCTTGCTAACTCTGGACTTTGGCTAAGTTGAAAAAACTGATGTTCGCTCAAGTTTTCTTCATGTCATTGACTATGTTGTAATCCAAAGGCGGTAGACTCAACAAGGTTTCTGGGGTAGAACAGATGCTCGTGCTGTCTGGCAAACTGTTCTACAACTTACTGCTCATAGATGTGTTATTATCTATTGCTGCCTTTACAGACTTGCTTTGTGTTTGTTGCTTTGAGGCAGCTGGTGGATCAGCCTTCTTTATCAGCTGTCTCACTTTCTCTTACATCTCCTCAAGTGTCATGGGAGCCCCTTTACTCTGAATATCACATCGATCATTTTTCTTTGGGGGTTGTTTCTTGGTGTTCGTATTTGAGACTATTTGCAAGCATTGATATGAATTCACGACATTCCCAGAACTTGGTGCTTCATCAGGCGCAACCTATTCAATATCATTGGTGTCTTCTGATTGCTTCTGTACACCACCATCCGCATTGAGTGTATGAGTACCGACAGAGTTAACAACTCACTTCCAATCTGAACAAGAGTTCTCGAGATGAAATTCTTCATGGAAGGAATAGTACTTAGGATCAACGCATTGATTGAGTCGGAACATAGGCTTTTGCACAGATCTAGAGACGAACCGACTGTTGCTTGATGAGTAGCTTGATGAAATGCTTGTTTGTCTCTGTCTGGGTGGATGACTCTTCGCGAATGTGTTTGTATTTCGTTACTTGAGTTTAGAAATTTAAGTGGTCAAGTTCTTGAGAAGGTGAGTGAGGGTCTCAATATCAATATCATTGATTCATCATCCTTGATGACTCCAATGGCATGCAAGTCCTTCTCAATAGCAATTTCCTCTTTACAGCTTCCTAACAGTGCTGGCTTCGCAACTCACTTGACGAACTGCACAATGGTTGTTGGTAGTGGAGATGTGTAATACTGGAAAGTGATGGAGTCATAAGGTTTGGTGTCTGCTAACAAATTTTTCAATATAGGCATAAACCTCTAATTGAAATCTTTCACCTTCTCTCTTCCCTCCATCTTGAGGCTTACCAGTTCTTTGAGTAGCATGGCTTGAGCCTTTTCATCAACAAATCTTTCAAGGAACATATGTTTGAAAGGACCCCAGTTCTGTATGCAGTTGGGTGGAAGGATGTGATACCAAGTAGCTGCCCAACCATCCAAGGTACGTGGAAATAGTCTACATTCTACATCGTCATAATGTACCTCAAGGGTCTGCAATTGTAGGTAGAAGTTGTCTAAGTGCTCTTCTGCCTTCATTGCACTATCAGGGTTAAACTTGATGTTAATTCTCTTTGCTCACTTCGACATCTTGTGAAAAAAATCTGAGAGAGCCAATTATCTCGGAGTCATCCATTGAAGATTTGGGTCAGTCATCTCTTCATCTTCTTCATCTTCTTCGTCTTCTTCCTCTTTGTCTAAATCTAATTGTTCAAAATCTGAGTTTGTTGGTTCATCTCCACCTCCACTTCCTCCGCTGCCTTCACATCTGCCTCCTACACTGGAGTTCAATACCAACACCACAAGAGTTCCTTGTTCATCTTGAAAGAAGATTGGAGTTTCATCTCCATCTTCAATAGCTTCTTCCAAACCGTCAAGAGTAGAAACGACTGCTTCTTCCACAGATGATACAACCACTCCTATGGGAGTGACCTTTTGCTTCCTAGATGCATGTGGAAGGTACTGTACACCTGGGATGAGTCTGACTGGTTTTACGAATTGGAAAGTGATGGGATGGATCGAGTGAAGATGTTGATATGAAATTTTGTGTTAAATTCTGGGAGGCACGGAGTAACCAACTGTAGAGTCATGAGAGAGGGGTTACAAGTTACTGCCTTGACTAGATGGTTGATGAGTGAGTGTGAGGGGAATTTCAGCCATGTACAACTAGCTACCTTTCTTCTAGCACCAAAAATGTTGATGGTGATGGACCCGCCAACATTCAAGGTATCAACCCGGTATGAAGCCCCAACTAGACCTCACATCGTTTGGTGTGGGAGTCCCATCCAGTATGATGGCCTGATTGCCATTGTCTTAAGGATTTGCCTCAACTCTTGCTTGGTAGCATAGGAGATTGGTTCGCTTTATCTTTGAGAAGTGAGGTTCGCATGCCTAGTCAGTGTAAGTGTACTTGTGTCAATGGTTCTTTCACTGTGAGTGGGTAAAGGTTAAGGTGAGTTCTAGGTTGAAAGGGATCAGTCCCAACTCAGCTAGGAACACACAACACAAAGGACATACACAGTTTCTGGTGAAGGAGTCCACTCGGATGCACCAGTCACAACATACAATGTAAGATAACATGTACAACACTCATGGATCAGTCTGAGATAAGTTCAACAATTGTTACAACAAGGTTCATCTGAAAGGTTTGTCTAATGTCTGGCAGAGCACTCGACATGGACAGGACAACATTAATAGAATATACAACTCATTTCCATTAATAGATTATGCATTACAATAAATGAATCAGTTCATATGTAGAACACATGGTTAAAGAAACATGCATTACAAGTGTTAAATATCAATCTTACAATAAATACAATACATGTGTGAAAACGTGCTGGCCTGTTGACAGGCTTCTAAATTAAGTGAAAATTCCAGGACACATCATTACACCTTACATCACTAACCCCGTCAGCAGGGTGTTGGAGCCACTACTTACTCCTCAAAGAAAAGATATAGGATCTCTTGGCTATGTTGGAGAAGCTGAGGTGAAATTTCCTTTCATCTAGAAATGAGGGGGGTATTTATAGCCAAGGTTGAAGCTAACCCTTGTGGTTGTTCACCTACCCTCATAACTGTTTGACTTCCATGAATTTTTGACTTACATGACTCTATGTTCAACAAGTGGGTCTCTTAGACATCCATGTTACATCATATTGATTGACAACAAGCCCATAGTGGAGATGTGGGCAACATGACTCATGACTTGGCTCGACATGACTTGACAAGACAATGCTAGTACATGCATGCTTCTACTGGATTACATGTCGAGCTACAGTGATGCTAAGTGATGGATGTCTTCATGGTGTATCATATCTTAACCTCTGCTTTGCGAAGTGCGTAGAGTCTTCGATGGTCCTTGGTTCGCTTGAAGAAGATCTAACATGTTGTCCCTTACTTTCATGTTGGAAGGCTTGACATGTTCAGGAAGGTGCATGTTTGTCACATTTGTCCGCTTTACATGCTTCGTTTGTTCGTCCGCTTCACTTGATTCATTCATTCGTCCATTGGTGAACCTTTCCATATGCATGTGCTCCCTTCGTTCACCCTATTTGTTGCATTGACATATTTGTTGGTGTACTTGTGCGAGCAGTCACTCATGATGAGATGACATCAAATCCAAAACCTCCTAGTCTTCCATGACACATGATCATTCAGATGTGGGTGACTGGGAGAAGAAGTAGGGCTATGATGTGGGCTGATGGCTCTGGGAAACTACAGATGAAAACTATGCAAGAATCACTGAAGGATGTAGATAGACAATTTTAGTCGACAGTGACTGAATACAAGGTCTGGTTCAGCTGGGAGGCAATGTTGCACAAATTTTGGGAGGGACAGTCTAGGTTGCTGGAAGGCAAGGCAGGCACGCTCTGTGAATTTTCTAGAACAAATGGTCTGTAGGGGCTAGACAACCAAATTTATGCAAATTTCCAGAGGAATGGGTTTGGCTACATAAGGGGTCAGTAGGTAGGGATTGTGCAATTTTTTGGGGGAACTGCCCAGGAGACTAGCAGCTAGAACTACACAATTCCTAGAGGGAACTTCTAGTTGGATGTTGGGATCACTGGCAGCTAGAACTACGCAATTCCCATAGGGAACTGCTAGTTGTCTTCTCATTCACTGGCAATATAAACTATGCAATTCGTAGAGGGAACAAGTACTATGCTGCTGGGAGCTACTAGATGGAAAAAATGCACTGAGGATAGGAGGCCAACTTGTTGATCATCTCTGCAGAATTTCTAAGCTGCGTTGACTGATGGGCAGTGGCAAAATTTCTTATGAGCACTGTCCAATTTTCGAGATGAATAGATGAGCGACTGTCTAGGTGGCCAGAATGAGTGCTACTTGAGCTAATTGTAGGAAGTGCAACTTAACAAAACTAGCTTGGTGTTTCTGCATTGTTCTGGTTGATAGTCAATCGAGTCGAGAGTAGGGTGATGGTCTGGCTATTAGTGAGGGGTCTGGTCATCATAACTTCAACAAATTTACTAAGTGTGTGAAGAGTGGAAAGATGCATATTTGATCATATGGACACACACTCACATGACTTGATGATGAAACAACCAAACCATCTGGACACAAATGTTCAACATGAACGATCGATGGTGCAAGTGACAAGCACAACACTCATGATTGATCATTCATGATCGAGATGACGCTTGCACGACAGTGAATATGACTCCATGTGTGAGTACGATAGATGCCTTCATGGTGAAAACAACAAACACATACGAAGCAAAGACTTTGAGCATAACCAGAACAAAGTTGCAAGCATGACTTAGACATCAGCACACAAAGACTTGAGTGCAATAAACAAGCAAGGCAAATGTAAAGACTCACATGAGGTCATGGAGTGAACTCAATTGTGTGTAGTCATCAAGTGAAACTCTC
This sequence comes from Pinus taeda, assembly GCA_000404065.3. Taxonomy (NCBI): domain Eukaryota; kingdom Viridiplantae; phylum Streptophyta; class Pinopsida; order Pinales; family Pinaceae; genus Pinus; species Pinus taeda. The sequence continues at coordinate 85,474 of APFE030711782.1, forward strand.
CAAGGGAGGCTTTGAAATTGGTGTAGGACAAAATTTTGGAGGGTGGTTGTATCCGCTACAACATATTGGAAGTGGCGGCTAAGGAGGAGCCACCCTTATCCCTACAACAACTCTACCAGAGGAGGGAGGACGAGCATTTCCATTATGTTATCAATTTTTGATCTATCAGTGTTGATCCAGCAAGGATTCCTAGTGTTTTGAAGAACAAGGATAGGGATATCCGTATTATTTTGTTGTTTCTATGGTCTATGGAGGAGGCCACATAGTGATTTTAACAATTCTACAAGTTGTAGAGGAAGTCACAAATTGACTCCTACTGATTCTAGATGAGGCAAGTGAGAAGAGTAGTTGTGTATATTTTCATGGTCTTCTACTACCCCCTCAATGCGAGCCTTCCTATTTCAGAGTTCTCGTAAAATTTTGATATGGCAACCAAGTTGAATGCTATGAGATCCACTGCATCGAGCTCATTGGTGTGAAAGTATTTTTTAAGATCTTGAGTCGTTTTTTTCAAGTGTTGGGGTTGAAGTTTTTTTTTTATTCAAGAAGAATAATCAATTAGCAAAAGCATACCTCAATGAGCATAACAAACTAGATGGATCCAATTATTTTGGTTGGAAATTTAAGTTACAAACCCTGCGTGAGGGATATAATGCACGAAAACTTGTGAATAATGATGAGTTCAAGCCGAACGTGCTTGCAGGAGGAACAACAGCAACAATCCAAGACTAGGATAAGCAAGAGACTAATGCGAGAATGATCCCAAAATTTTTTGTCAGTGATTGCATTATTCCCCGTATTTGTGATTGTAAGGCTATACTAAAAATTTGGAAGATGCTCAAGGATCTCTATGAGGTCAAGAACAACAATCGATTGTTATTCTTGAAGAGAAATATTATCTCCATTAATATGGAGGAAAATGAGATAGTTGTTACATTTATTTCATGGATCAAAGAGCTTAAGAACAAGTTGGGTGACATCTGTGAAGCTGTGTCAGATACAGATTTGGTAACGATTACCATGAATGGTATGGCTGATGATTATCAGATCTTCATCACTCACTTGAATGTAAGAGAAAATCCCCCTTGTTTGAAGATTTGATAGGGATCCTCATGCAAAAGGAGGAAAGGTAGTTGATTCATAAAACTTAGAGTTCGGATATGGCCTTAATGGTGAAGAAGAAGCCCTTTAGAGGAAATCCAAATGCAACACAAAAGAACAGTGAAACTCCATAGAGAAAGATGCCCCCACCTCAAGGTATGTCTTTCAATAGAAATGAATCTGTGACCAAATGTTTTATTGTGGTAGAACCAGCCATATACCCAGATATTGCATAAAGAAGAATTCTGATGAAGGTTGGAAGAGACATAAAAAACATGCAGATCATTTTGTTGATGAGGAACAAAGTCAGAACCTGAGACTGCTCATATCTGACTCTGTGGTTTGGCTAAGGATGATGAGGCAGATACCTAGTTTGTGGACCCAGGTGAATCCATCCACATGACAGGGAACAAATAGAGGTTTGAAGACTTCAAAGAGGCTAGCAGTGGAGCAAACATCTATCTTGGCGATGATAGAGAGTACCAAATCAAAGGTTATGGTCAAAGTCATGTCTTTTTGCCTAATGGAAATATTAGACATATTCATAATGTAATTTATGTACTTGGGATAAAAAAGAATCTAATCTTTGTCTCTACGATAACTGATTAGAACTTCAAGGTAGAGTTTTATAAATCATATTATGTTATTAAAGACCTGTTAGATTGTATGAAGCCTATTGCATCAGGTATTCATGTGGGAGGATTGTACACACTAAATGTCAAAAGCGCACCACATTAGGCATTGACATCATCTTCCATGACTATAATGGACTTATGGCATCATAGGTTCAGCCATATTAACTTCAATGATTTGTTGCTATTATGGAAAATAGGTATGGTCGAAGGTCTTCCTGTTTTGAAGCCTGTCCATATTGATTGTGATGCATGTGGACTTGGAAAGATGCAGAGAGATGAATTTATTGTGAATGCTGATAGAAGGAGGAGAGATATACTCAAGATGGTACAAACAGATTTATGTGGGCCTATCCATACAAGGTCATTAGGTGGTGCATACTATTTTTTACTGTTTATTGATGATTGTACTAGATTTACTTGTGTATTTCCTCAGGAAGAAGAGCCACACTTTTGAATACTTCAAGGAGTTTAGAAGTATGGTTGGAAAGCAGATATGTAAATGCATCCAGATTCTCTGCTCATATCAAGGGGGAGAGTACAAGAAAGCTTGTGTCCTCAAATAATGCAAAGATCATGGGATACAACAACATTTTACAGTACCCGACACTCCTCAACAAAATGGGGTTGCAGAGAGGAAGAACAGAACCCTTGTGGAGTGTGCTCGTAGTATGTTAAAAGGTAAGAATTTTTCTAATGGGTTTTGGGCTGAAGCAATTAATACAACAGTATATCTAAAGAATAGGAGTCCAACAACAAGTTTATATTTCAAAACTCCTTTTGAAGTTTTATTTAGCTATAAGCATGTAGTGAAGCATTTGAGAGTTTTTTGTTCTAAAGCCTTTGCCCATGTCCCAAAGGAATATAGAAAGAAACTAGATTCAAAGGCCATCAAATGTATTTTTGTTGGGTATTGTACAAAATTTAAGGCTTACAAACTATTTAATCCCTCTACTCATAAATGTTTTGCAAGTAGAGATGTAGTGTTTCATGACCAGGATAATGATGGAAGCCATGAGAGTGCTAATGAAGAATGGAATGTGCCCTTGTTGCTAGAGGAAGGAAGTGATGAATCAGATAACAACAATGAGTAGCAGAAACAACAACAGAAGCAACAGGAATGGAAAGAAGATGATGTAGTTGTCAATCCAAGTACACAAAAAGATGATCAGACAAGGTTTGAAGCTACCCCACCACTTAGGAGATCAAGTAGGAATGTTCAATTATCAGCAAGATATAGGGAAAATGCTTTTATAACTAGTATGATGAATTTTGTTGAACCATCTAGTTATAAAGAAGCCAGTCAATATAGTGAATGGAGGGTTGCTATGGAAGAGGGATTTAGTTAAACTACTTGAAGTCAAACAATCCATAAGATGCAAATGGATGTATAATCCTAAATTTAAATCAGATGGGAGCATAGATAAATATAAATCTAGGTTGGTTGTAAAGGGGTACTCAAAGCAAGAAGGCATAGATTATGATGAAACATTTTCCCTTGTCTCTAAACTAAACACAACTAGAATGATAATTGCTTTAACTACCAAACACCATTGGATGATTCACTAGCTAGATGTTAAATCTGGTTTTTTAAATGCAGAGTTAAAAGAAGAATTTTACTTAGTGAAACCTGAGGGGTTTGTTAAATAGGGTCAAGAACATTTAGTTGGCAGGCTGAAGAAAGCATTGTATGGACTAAAACAGGTACCTAGGTCATGGTATGACAAAATTGATCAATTTTTCCCGCAACATGGTTATAAAAGAAGAAAAAATGACCTTAATATTTATATCATGTTTGATAAAGAGGGAAGGAATGTTTTGATTTCTTTATATGTGATATAATCATTACAGGGAATGCTGATAATCTCAGTAAAGAAATCAAGGAGTAGATGTCACAAGTCTTTGAGATGAAAGACCTTGGAGAGCTACACTATTGTTTGGGTCTGGAAATTTGGAGGGATTCTGGAAAAACTCTTCTGTCACAAAGTAATTATGTTAGGAGTTTACTGGAAAAGTTCAAAATCGATCAATGCAAAGTTGCAGTAGTACCTTTACAACAGAATATAAAACTTCAGAATGATGATGGATGTAAGGAGGCAGATGCGACTTTATATAGACTTTTCGTTGGGAGTCTAATCTACTTAACTATAACTAGGCTAGATTTGGCTTATGTAGTCATTGAATTGAGCCAATTTATTTCAAATCCCCTTGATATCCATTAGGTTGCAGCAAAAGGTGTTTTAAGGTATCTCCACAAAACATTAGATTTTGGTATTATTTATACTGATTCATGTGATGTTAAATTGATAGGTTTTTCAAACTCCGATTAGGATGGAAATGTATATGACTGATGATCCATAATAGGATATGTATTTAGCATTGGATCTAGGGTCATTACATAGAGCAAAAAAAATCAGAACACAGTATCCTTGTCTTCGCGAAAGTTGAATATCAAGCTATGTGTGCAGCAAAATGTGAAGCAGTTTGGTTGAGTAGACTTGTCCTTTATGCTGGAGAAGAAAAAAAGGTTGCAACAGTGATCAAATGTGACAACTAGAGCTCCATCAAAATTGAAAATAATCCAGTATTTCATAAGAAAAAAAAGCATATCGATACACAGTTTCATTTTGTCAGGGAGAAAGTTTAGTCAAAAGAAATCCATATTGAGTATTGTAATAGTTGTGACAATAATGCTAATATTTTTACCAAACCTCTTGGTATAATCAAGTTTGAATTATTTAGGGAAGTGTTAGGCATATGTGTGAATCCATTTATCCATTAAGGGGGAATTTTGAGACTAATGATGAAATGTATTAATGGAGTGACAGGTCAACCGAACCTTAGTTTAGGAGTTAGTTCCTAATTTATAGGGTGTTGTTTCAACTTCCCTAATTGTGTATGAATTATATATCTCTCATGTAATGATTGTAATGTCAGAGTGTGTTCTATAGAGGGAGTCTCCAGGTGGTGTTCCACACCTGTGAGATCCACAGGTTCAATTTAAGAAATTTGATTCATCTATTTTTTATTCTTATTTGCTATACAATAGAAGATATCGGCTCTGGTGGTTCTAGTTTAAGTGTTGGGGGTTAGATAAATTTTATTTTTATATAAGGTTAAGTCCTACACTACTCTTACTCGTTTAGAGTTGAAAGGGAGAATAGAGGGAAGCTCTGCAATTATCTGACCTAGGGTTTCACTTGCAGTCTGCGCATTGTTCCACACTCTAGCAGGGGGCAATGCCCTATTCACGGATCTACGATAGCGGGGGCTTTCCCTGGCCCAAACGGATGAAGCAAGCAGGGGCCAATGGGACCCCTTCTTACAAACTAATAATGTTAGGCAAAGGTAAAAGTCCTTTGGAAGAAGTGCAGATCACAGGCTCAAACAACACAAGGAAAAATGAGCCCAGCAAGAAGAAAAAAATGAATGGCAATACGAAGGAAACCCAGTTTCCACATGGGACAAAAAGCATAAAAATTATGGAAGGAAAGGACAAACTAGGTCCCTCTCAAGGAGCGGGAAAGAACAACAAAGAAGCAGAGGATGCGGAAACCTCCCCCTTGAAAGGCCCAAACCCAGAAGAACTAGCTACGAAAAATAGGCAACAAAAAGACCAGGGGAGATGTAAACCAAAAACTACAGAAAGCCTAAGGGTCATCATCACTGACCCTAAACTACAAGCCTACAGGGATCACATGGCTATTCATGTGGTGATATGCAAGTTCATGGGCTTTTGGCCCATAGAAAAAGCCTTATGCCAATGGATCAAGCAAACCTAGAAGCGGAGAGGAGATGTCACACTCCACCTGGGGGCCAAAGGTTTCTTTATGGTGTTATTTGCAAACCTTAAAGATAGAGGCTGCATTTTTTATGGAGGCCCCTACTTTTATGCCTTGGCAGGCCTCTACATGAGGCCCTGGAAACCAAATTTCGCACTAGAGTAGGAAACGTTCAAGCATGTTCCTATGTGGATACGCTTGTTTTCACTCCCTATCAACTATTGGAGACCAACGGCTCTGGAGCAAGTCAGCAATAAACTCAGCACCTTCATTCAAGCGTCAAAAGTGACCCTCCAAAAAAGATACACATCTTCTGCTAGAATCTGTGTTGAAATGGACATTTCAGGGGTTCTCCATGAAGGTTTATGGTTGGAATACAGAGATGAAGTCTTATTTCAAGCCATAGACTACGAACAAATACCTTTCAGATGTAGAAAATGCCATGAACGTGGCCACCTGATCTGGGAATGTCCCATGCACAAGCCTGTAGAGAAGGCTAAGGATCCCCCAACCAAACATCAGGATGGCTTTGTCTAACCCATAGGTAGACACCGCAATAACAAAAGAAACAAACCAAAGATAGGAAACATCAACAAAAGGTCCATAAACACCTTTGACGTGATTGGAGAGTAAACTGTAGCAGAGGAGGATACCCAAACACCGACAACAGGGCAAAACATCTTGGAAAAGAATGAGTAGAAGAACTAGATTCCAACTTCAATCTCGACTGATGATTTTCTTCGAGAACCTGGATTGAGAAAAGATGTAGAAGGGGATGAGGTAATGACACTAGTTGAAATGGGCACAGAGGATTAGGACCTAAATGACACTCTAGAACAAGAAGGCATGTACCTTAACACCATAGTTGAGTAGTGGAAACAAAAAGGGGTGGAGCACATTCCAGAGGAAGAGATTGACAGGGTCAACTTCCTCTTTCTATCAAGGCAGGATGTAGCCCTGAGAGGGCAGAAAATGGGTCTGGGCACAACTAAAGGATTGGGAATGAAGGCACAAAACCTACATGAGACCTATTCTAATGCAAAACACAAAAAGAAATAGAGCAAAAGAACAAACAACGAGGCACTACATGAGCTCGACCAAATTCTCATCAACTCGGGAAAGATGAAAGTCCTAGAGGTTTTCCCTCTCTCCTCATAATTTTGGTTTAACTATGAAGATACTTTCATGGAATGCAAGAGGGCTCAACAGCCAAACCAAACAATGTTTATTGAAAAAGAAAGTCACTCAGGAAAATCCAAACATTATTTTCGTGCAGGAAACTAAATGTTCTAGGCTAAAGTTGGAAGCAATAGGCAGAAGACTGGGAAAGAGATTGGAACATTTAGACGTAGATGGTAATGGTAAGGAAGGGGGCTTAGCCATCTTCTAGAACCCCCACTCCCTACTCCTCCTTAACGCCGAAGCCTCTAGATCATACATTTCCATTGAAATGCAAATCTTGGGAGAAGTCGGCACATACTTATTCACTAATGTCTACAACCCTCAAAGGTTGGAGGACAAACTACAACTACTGGATAACCTATCCAAGATGCAACGAAGGCACTCTCATGCTAAGGCCATCTATGGAGGAGATTTCAACATGATTACCTCTCTGGGTGAAAATAAGGAAGGACTTCAAACCCTAAACAGAGATGCAGAGGGTTTCATATATTTTAAAAGAATTGCTAACTTGGTGGACATCCAACCAAAAAATGGCACTTTCACTTGGAATAATAAGAGAGGTGGAGACAGGTTAATCACATCTAGGTTTGATCAGTTTCTAATCTCAGATACCATTCTCCTTGAATGAATCACAGTGGAATATGAGATTATTCCATCTGGAGGATCAAATTATTGGCCCATCTCTTTACAGGCAACCATTCTGGGTACACCAAAAAATAGACCCTTTGATTTTGAAAATTTTTGGCTCAGTCATCCAACTTTCACCACCAACATCCAACTTTGGTGGAACGAACATCTGAACATCAGAGGAACCAAAATGTTTCAGCTCCAAGCTAGATTGAGACACATAAGAGCTAAGCTTCAAATTTGGAACCAAGAGGTTTTTAGCAACATCTTTGAGGACAAGCAAGCCCTGGAGGATCAAATGACTCTAATACATAACAACTGGATCAAGGGGGACATATCTCAAATCTCCACTAACACGAAGCATGAACTACTACAAAAATGGAATGATAGATGCACCCAGGAAGAGACTTTATGGAGACAAAAATCCCGTATTCAATGGCTGAATGAAGGGGAGAAAAAGAACAAATTTTTTCCATGATTCAGCCATGGATTACTGAGGCACTAATAAAATAACCAAGCTTAAGGATAAATAGGGAACATCATTTCAATCTCATCAGGAGATTGCCTCTATCCTCAAGAACCACTTCATTCTTATTCCCACAGAATCAGACATCAATAGACAAGAGGCAATCATTACAGTCATTAGCTCTATTCCTAAGCTAATAACAAAGGAACAAAACAGATCTCTTGACCACCCAATCACCCTCCTAGAGGTTGAAGAGGCAGTCAAAGATATGACCAATGGAAAAGCCCCGGGACCAGATGGATTCACCATTGATATCTTCAAATCTTGTTGGGACATAATAAAGCAGGACATTTGGGTGGTGGTCGAAGACTCTAGAAATTCCTCCTCCCTTCTCAAATCCTTAAGCTCCACTTTCATTGCCATCATCCCCAAAGAAGAGGTTGCCTATTCTCCTTCTAAATTTTGGCCTATATCCCTCTATAATGTGTTGTACAAGATCATCTCCAAAGTCATGGCCAATAGGTTAAAGCCTATTCTCCCTTTGATCACCTCAGAAGAGAAGGCAAAATATGTGGAAGGTAGGCAAATCATGGACAATGTTTTAGTAGCACAGGAAATGATCCACACCCTTCAGTCTCAGAAAAAGGCTGGAATGATCATTCAACTGGACCTCTCAAAAGCATATGATAAGGTTAGTTGGACTTATCTTGAGGCAATTTTAAAATCTTTTGGGTTTTCCCAGCGTTGGATAAGTTGGATTTTAGCCATGGTAAAATCTCCTAGTTTCTCTATTTTAGTCGATGGAGCCCCTTCAGACCTTTTCTTCGCTTCCAAAGGCATTTGTCAAGGAGATCCCATCTCCCCCTTCCCTTTTGTTATCTTAATGGAAGGACTTAGTCACATCATCAAATTGGCTAAGGACAAGAATACAACTACCCATCAGTAATTCATGGATGATACTATGTCGCATGGCACCCCTACAATTAAGAAGGCCCAAGGTTTCAAGGCCATTTTGAACCTTTTCAGCTGAGCTTCTCGTATGGACCTTAACTTGGATAAATCTTCTATTTTTTCTTCCATACGCACTTGGAGGTCCAAAAGCACCTCACTAATATCCTTGGTTTCAAGAGATGTAACCTTCCTTCTAAATATCTTAGCATTCCTCTCACTGGCAAGCCTTGGCAAAAACCCCACTGGGAGCATTTTCTCTCCAAGCTAGAGGACAGGGGGAATTACTGGACCAATAGAGTTTTAAATTTTGCAGGGAGACTTGTTATGACTAAGGTGATTCTGCAAGCCATTCCTCTCTACATGCTCTCTATCCTCCCCACTCCAAAAGTGGTTATAAATAAAATTAGGAATATTCAAAGATCCTTTCTTTGGTCAGGAAAAGTAGATAAGCATAAGTGGGCACTTGTAGCCTAGACTAAATTATCGAAGCCCAAAGTTTGTGGGGTCTTAGGGCTACAAGACCCGGATGCTATTAACAAAGCTTATGGAGCTAAGATTTGGTGGCAATGGCTCAAGGAACCCCATACACCTTGGGAAAAATTATGGAAAGCCAAATATGTTGAAACGTGGATATTGGAGGACCTAAATAGAATGATAGATGCCCCTGAAGGTTCCCCTATTTGGAATCTCGCCAGAGCTAATAGCCACCTCATTTAGAACCACTGCTTTTGGGAAATGCATAATGGAAACAAGGCTTTATTCTGGGAGGATGCATGGCAACAACTACCTAAATTAGAAAACCCCAACTATCATGACCTTCAGAGATGGTTTCAGGCAACGGGAAAAATACGAGTGCATCAATATTGGTCTCATATCAACGAGAACTAGCACTAGAGGAAATTGAACCTAGAGCCTCTCCTCGAGGAGGAAGACATGATACTCCTCCTGAGCAACCCAAACTCTAATCTAAATAAGAGAATGATCCGCTCCACTTAGGAGGAGGACCAACTCAGCTGGGGAAAACTTGACGGAGGAAATTTCAACCTCAAGGAAGCCAAAATTTATCTGGAGCACCAGAACCTCGAAGACAAAGTAGAGTAGTACCAAAATGTCTGGAATAGTGCTCTCTAGCCAAAGATAAAATATTTTCTTTGGCTTATCATGCATCGTAAAATCCATACCTGGGAGAATTTAGTAAAAATAGGTTTCATTGGGCCTTCCAGAAGCCCCTTCTGTGAAAAGGATGAGGAAACGATCAACCATCCCCTTAATGATTGTAACTAGACCAATTATTTGTGGGAATGGATGAAAGCCATTTTCAAACAAACATACAAACATAGAGACTCTATTCAAGACCCCATTACAAATTGGCGCTCGAATTACTCCAGCTACAATATGGTTAACACCCTTTGGAGGCTCTGCCCTGGTTTTATAGTCTGTAATATTTGGAAAGAGAAGAAAAAAAGAATCTTTCAAAAAGAATTCAAGCAGCTCGAAACCATCAAAACAATCATAATGAACAATTTAAATGAAACTGCCCTTACCACCTACAAAGCAGAAAAAGCCAAGACGTTCACTCCCAATGACTCTCCCATCCTACCGTTGTTTGGCATGAATGGTCTAACAAGTCAAAAGGCTCAAGATAACCACCTTCGGCCTGCTCCCGCTCCTTCGGCTTGGCTGCCCCCGACCTCGGGATTCTGAAAATTAAATTTCGATTGGGCCTCCAAGGGCAACCCTAGCCTAGCAGGGCTTGGAGGAGTCCTCTGGAATGATAGAGGTGAAATCCTCCACATCTACTACAGAACACTTGGGGAGGCTACCAACAATGAAGCAGAATTCGCAACCCTAGAACAGGGGCTGCAAATCCTCATCCCTATGGGTAAAGGTTCAATTATAGTGGAAGGCGATTCCCTCCTGGCCATCACTACGATGAAAAGGTTGCAAAATGGAACTTGGGCAGAGAAAGTCACAAAGAATTGGAGATTGGCCACGGTTACAGTGCTCATTGTGAAACATCTCTCCTCCATCAGCAACATTGTTCCTCAAGCAGTCTGACGGAAAGCAAATGGCTTAGCAGATTGCCTCACCAACCACGCGGTCGATCATCCAATGGAGATCACTAACACCTGTTGGCAAGATGTCACAGAAACTGAGCTTCGGGATCAGTGCACTCTCATCTCTAGGCAAGATCTTATCGGAACATCAAGAGTGGAAGAACGGCTGCAGGTTGTGGCTCATTAGTCACTTATGAGAATTAACAACTCACTTCACACCAAACTGTTGGGTCCCTATAATACTAGTGATTACCCCATTACTATTGTAGTTATATCCCTTATTAATATGGTTGTGCCCCTATTTCCCCCATATTGTTATTACTATGCCCCATAGAATCCCTCTATTGTTATTTTTGTGGTTTTATATTATTATTGTTAGGTCGGCTAGATTATATTGTGACTCCTTAGACTCCTATATATAAAAAGAAGGTTTTGTCATTTGAAGCATCCAAGAATTGCTCATTTATGTAATGTAAAGGAGGTTGCCCCCTCGAATAGGCTAAATTCTAAGGCGTTGATCTATCTTTTCTATCTTTTCTGGAGCTGGTTCCATAACATTTGGTATCAGAGCTTTGGATTCTAGGGTTTCGCTGCTCCAAACAGGTCATCGTGGAATTTTTGCTATAACTTTTTTTTTTGTGATGTTTCAGAAGTTTCAAAAAAAACCCATTTGAGAAAAATTTCTCTGAATCTTGGGTCCAAATTTCAGAGCTTTTCGCGCTATATTTACGGAGATATGATATGAGGAATTTGGTCTTTTTGCAGACTCTTGAATTACATTCCAAACATGTGACCTGGGGAAAATTGTCATAACTTTCTCTCTGGGGATCAGATTGAAATTTTGTAAGAAGGTGAAAAAATAGGACGGATTGTAGTTTATTGTATGCATTTTTCAGATCCAAAAGTCGAAAAAGTGACTCGTGGCACGTCGTACAAGTTCGCTCTACTGAACTAGTCTATAATCAAGTCACTGTGGGAGAATTCACATAACTCTTCCTTGGAGAATCCAATTTGGGTTAGACTTGTGGCATTGGAAAGAGGACACAGAAGGCTAATACAGGTCACAAATTCAGAACTAGATGATCGGAAAGTACAGAGATACATCAGAGGAAATATCGAGCTCCTACAAAGTGAAAAAATATGTGTAGATTTTCTTAATTTTTTGCTTAAGCTTGGTTTGAAAAGTTATTTTGAAGGAATTCAAAGGGCATAGTAGAGCATTATTATCGGTAACTGATGCCCCGAGGAAAGAAAATGCAAACACCTAGTAAGGAACCTAAAATCTCTAGCATGACTCATGAAGAAGAGGAAGAAATGCAACATGACATATCAAAATTACAAGACCAAGTGCAACAATTGTCCCTTACACAAAAAGGAACAGAATCTAAAATGGATGGTTTAAAGAAAGGTGTAGACGCTAAGATGGACTGTTTAAAGAAAGGCGTAGAAGCTAAGATGATTGACGTGGAAGCTAAGATGGATGGTTTGAAGATAGATTTGAAGACAGACATGGACGAATTGAAGATAAATATGAATAAGTTGCTACAAGAAATGGGCACTAAGGGTGAAAGGGTACTAAAGGAAACTCATGATGAGAATAAAAGAAATAATCATGATTCCATAGATGGTAATGTTGGATCGAAGACTCACCATATTCCAAAAATCGATATGAGGAAGTTTGATGGCAAGGATCCTGCCACATGGATATTACAGATGGAGCAATTCTTCGATCTCAATAATGTGAAAAACACACAAAAGGTACGTATGGCAACTTTATATTTGGAACCAAATCAGTTTGTATGGTATCAATGGCTTTTCTCTCGTAAACAATTTACACTTGGGCAATTTTTACGGAAGAATTGATAGCACATTATGAGGATACAAAAAGCAACACTTTTTTTAGCCAATTGATAAGTCTCAAACAAAAGGGTTCAATAATGGAGTACATTGAGGAGTTCCAAAAATTGAACATAAGGGTAAAAAATATTCCAGAGGAGCATAGGATTGATGTGTTCATAGGGACTTTAAAGGATAATATCCAACATGATGTTGGCCTTTGGGAACCTGATTCATTAGAGAAGGCATTCAGGTCAACAAGAAAAATGGAAAGCAAAATTATGGCAACCAGGAAGCATATCAGTCACAACTCTAAAGATGGAAGTGTTGTTACCCCCATCCTTCCACAACCTATAAGGTTGACACCACAACAATTGGAAGAAAAAAGAGCAAAAGGGCTTTGTTACAGTTGTGATAGCAAATACACTAAAGGTCATAAGTGTGCTGAGAAGAAATTATTCTAACATAGATTGTGAAGAGGAAGAAGAAAAGGAGCAAGAAAGGTCAAAAGAAGAGGATATACTCCAGGAACAAAGCCTAGATAAAGAAGAAATGAATCCGACCATATCTTGTAATGCATTGGCTGGAATTACCACTCCTCAAACCATCAAGATAGAAGGACAAATCAAGAAGAAAAAGGTAATAGTGTTGATTGATTCAGGAAGTACCCACAATTTTATTCATTGTAAGGTAGAACAAGAATTGAATTGCTTCCTATATCTAGCACCAGAGTGTCAAGTGATGGTTGCAAGTGGAGGAACCATAAATTGCTCAGGAAAGTGCCATAATATCAAGCTATCCATGGGAGAATATGTATTGAATAGCCCAATGCTTTCAATTCCAATGGGTGGTGCTAATGTTGTATTAGGAGTCCAATGGCTACGATCCTTGGGTACAATAGCTTTTAATTTTCACAAACTTTTCATGAAATTTTCTTCGGAAGGAAAGGAAGTTGAATTAAGGGGTATTGCAGGGAAACTGGGAAAGATAATCAGCTCTAACGGAATGAAAAAGCTTCTAAAGAAAGAACAACGAGACATAATTGCACAATTATGTTCACTAGAGGTTCCCACATCGAAATCATCTATTTCTTTAGATCTCCAAAAAGTCTTTGACTTCTGCTTTTAGTCCTCCTTTGCATGGTTCAAATATACTTATTGTGTGTGAATGAATGATCTCTAAGAAGGTCAAACTTGCTTCTTATATATAGTTGCCCAGGAAGTCGAACAAGTGTCTCTTGGATGCCCAGGTCGACTTGTTCCTAGGAGGGTCGACTTCATTTTATGGACTTATTGACTCAACATAAAATTCAATTATTTTCTTATAAATTTCCAAATGGGACATGACTCAAGTTTAATTTCTTTAACCCAATATTTTCCTTTTTCTCTTTCTGACTCGATATGCATGAAGAACATGCTTTGACCAAAAATAAATATAATAAATACATCAATGATAGCTTTACACTATATTATGAAAACCAACACTAGTTATAATTTCAACACTCACTCTTAACTAGGGAGGTATTCATAATGACTCAACAACATATTCTCAAGTTGAAATATTCATATAAGAAAAGATCCAGATTGATAAGCATTAATGATGATAACATTATCATAACCAACATTGTTAAACTACCAAGGCCTTAACAAGTACGCTTTATCTCTCCACTAGATCATAACACAATTCTAGGAGGCATTAATTTGGACACCACCACCTCTCAAGGCACATACCCCACTCTGGTGTTCACCAAGGTATGTTCTCACAGGATCATTTCCTAATCCATTGTCATAATACTTGACACAAGGAAATGTCGGTCCTCAGGACAATTCTTATCTTAGGTCAATGTACTTGACTTATGGTTGTTAGTCCTGGTGATAATACATATCTTCAAGAATGTCCATCCTTGATGCTTAGCCAATCCAATGTTCTCCCTACCATTATTCATGCATTAGGCTTATGGTTGTTAGTCCTGGCCATAGTACATGACACATGGAGAACACGGTGTCCACCCTCACTCCCTCTCAACCAGGGAGGAAATCCTCACTCCCTCTCAAACAAGGAGGAGATAAACACAAGCCAAGTTTGTGTCAGAAGTACTCATACTTTCCTTACATCAACTACCCATTCTTCTATGGAGATATGTTATAGATTCTTGGCTCCTATCTGCATCATACTTTTGAATGATAAAGCACTTCAACCTTCTTAGTTCTCTGAAAAACTTCATGCAACTTTAATCAATATGTCATCAAGTAGTTCATCAAACACCTTATGGAGCCAAAATTCTTCGCAATTTCTTGTACATGACTTCACATCTTCTTCCTTTTTATTAAGTCTTTCTTTCATTTTGGCATCTAATTGACTTTCTTTCTCCTTCATTTACGTTTATTAAGAATCGGAAAAATATACATGCTTTTCTATGTTCTTTCAATTCTTCCATCTGCTAGTAAAGCTTAAAAAGTTCTTATTTAAGAATTGAAAATTCTACAAGCATACTAATTAGTTAGTTGCAAACCCTATGTATGTCATTAGGAAGCTCTCTATACGTGAGATGGAATTCATTTCATTCCTTTATTTTAGAAACCTAGTCTTTGTATGCAAGAAAAGACCTCAAATGCTAACATATCAATGGTTTCTAGAATATATCTACACAGAACCTTTTTATGGTGCACTATTTTCTTTCAAGAGACCATTAGATCATTATCTTTGTATTATATGCACTATAATTGATACATGCCATTATTTGTAAATGAACAAAGATTATATGTAGCTCTTTCAATCTTATCTTATCCATCCTTGCAGAGATTTGGTTCTTTGACTTTTTCTTTAGTTGACATGTATCATTTTCCTCCAACATAGATACTTCAGATCTTGTAGATTTAAGTGAATTAGATAGGTCGACTTTGTTGATGTAATTCATCTTTCTTTTATGTATAAGTAGGAAATATTGGTATCATATATGCTTCATATACCAGTGTCACATAGATAAGCTTCATGCACCTTTAGATATCTAGTCATAGTTCTTCCACATAGCTTCCAAAGTATCAAACTTTAACTACAAAGATGATTTAGATTGTTTCGATCTCTTCCATATATTATATACCACAACAAGACGACCTTTGTACATGTTAGAAACTTCTGTCCAAACTCTTTCCCTATCATAAATTACAGAGTAACGCTCCTCAAATCCTTATATAACAATAGAACAATGTACCTCGGGACCTCGCATATGATCACATTGCATTATAAACACATATAGTGCCATAGAATTCACATTCTTCCACAAAGAAATCCATTATTTGAATTCTTGGACTTGACTAAAACAATTTCATATTCTTAGAAATATGTTGCCACAATGAATTTTGTAAACCATAGTGTCATAGAAGGTTCAGATGCCACCACAAAATGTTTGATTTTTTCAAAGTTTCAGACTTCAGATTTCAAGAAATTCAGATACCTTTCTAGAGATAAGTAATTCCATTTTTTGCTTTTGGTCTCACAACATAGGTTTCTCTTCTAGGTCTCGACCTAGACTCCTTTAAGACTCGGTCTATTATTTATTCTCACAAACCTCTTGGAGTAGGCTTAACTTTGAATTTTAAACCAAGGAATAGGTTTTGGACTTGATATAAAGGTTTCATATCTCTTGGATAGATGGACCATTGCTGCGATATTGGATGTAGAGACCACAAACTTGGATCTATTTGTACATGTCTATAATGTTACAAAGATATTGCAAGCTTTCCACAGGAACTTGGTTTAGCACAAATAAATATATCATGGAAACTCACATCATCATTATCGGAACTTGTATCATCATCACAGGAACTAGCATCACAAAAATTGGTGTCGTCCTACAACTAGAATTTCATATAGACAATAACCTTCCTTTGATTCAGATCCAATGTCACATAACTATTATTAATTTGCATCCTTCAGATTCTGTCTATAGATCAATGCAACAAATTTTCACCATAAAATTCGGGTAAGTACCTCAAAATAAGTGTTACATACTTTGATCAAAGCCACAAAACATTGAATTTATGCTACATAACTTCAGATCAAGCTCTTGGATTACTACTATAGGTGTCACAAGATTAAGTAGGCTTTAGCAAGAGAGAGAAAGACGACTTTCTTGCCTTTTATATTTTTCTTAGCTCTAATACCATGTTTAGAAATCAAGTGTAGTAAGGTTAGCCTTGATTTCTTTGTCTTATAATTACTTGCAAATGTTTAATGCCTTCTTATTACTTCTTTTACTTCTTAAGTGTTATTCGTTGAGCAATTATACAAATTTTTAGTCTTTCAAGACAAGAAAAGCAACAAGAGACACAAAAATTAGGCTCCAATCTAAGGAAAAACCTCACAAAGGGGAAACCAAACAATCCTTCTCTTATAGAATCAAATCAAAATGAGATATCCAAGGCCAAGATCAAAACTACCACAAAAATCCAAAGTCAAACCCTCCTTCAAGTCACCTCCAATGTCAAAGTCAACAATGGTCAAACTGTTCCAAATCTGGTCAACCCTTGAAATTTCAACCCCTAAAATTTCAGATCTGTAGTATCATAGATAAATTCAGCCTTCAAGTTTGAAATTCAGTTAAGCAAAATTATCTCTTCTTTGACTTCATTTCTCTCTCCTTTGACTTCTGCTTCTTTTCCTCTTTCACATGGTTCTGATATAATTCTTGTGTGTGTGAATGAATGATATCCATGATGGTTAAAATTGCTTCTTATATATAGATTTCTAGGAGGTTGAATAGGTGTCTCTTGGAGGCCCAAGCTGAATTGTTCCAAGGAGGGCTAACCTGATGTTTTGTGGACTTATTGAATCAACGTAAAATTCAAAATTCTTTCTTACAAATGTCCAAATGGGACATGACTCAAGTACATTTTTCTTTGACTCATTAAATTGCTTTCGACTCTATAAGCATGAAAAACATGCTTTGATTGAAAATAAATATAATAACAAGTATAATAAATACATCAATGGTAGTTTTACATTATATTATGAGAGCGACACAAGTTAAAATTTTAAGAAAATGAAGGATTTTGTTAAAGGTGTACTTGAAATCAAGATCCAACTTGATGGAGTTTGCAAAAGATGTGCTCTTGGGAAAAATGTCAAAAGATGATGTATTAGCAGTGATATTAGGTCCAAAGGAATATTGGACCTCATACATTCTGATGTTTTTCGACCTTTGACAAATCCTTGGGTGGTCATTTGTATTATGTCTCTTTCATTGATGATTACTCTCATAAAATATGAATTTATTTCTTAAAGACCAAGGATGAAGTGTTTGAAATTTTTTCAAGAATTCAAGGCACATATTGAGAATGTTACCAGAAGAAGAATCAATACTTTAAGGCCCGATGATGGAGGATAGTAAGTGTTCAAGGTGCTTATTGCTTTTGTAGGATTGTTGGAATTAAGAGGGAGCTGATAGTTCCCTGCTATCTTCAACAAAATGGATTTTCCAAAAGGAAGAACGAGACTATTATGGATTTTGTGAAAGCTATGCTTCATGATCAAGAGCTTCCAATGTTTCTGTGGGGAGAAGCTTTAGAGTCAGTTGTTTATGTGAAAAATATATGTCCACACTGAATCTTGGATTATAAAACCCCTGAAGAAGTCTTCATAGGTGAGAAGCCTAATGTTGAACATTTGAAATTTTTTGGCTATCCCGTTTATGTTCATGTGCCTAAGGAGAAGAAAAAGTTGCTTGGAAGAAGGAATTTTTTTTTGGCTACAATGTTAAGTCAAAATATTTCAAGATCTATATACTAGGACAAAAATCAATTGAAACTTGCATAGATGTCATTTTTGATGAGGGTGTCACTTTCTAGAAATCCAAAGGATCGCACTTGGACTCTAATGATGAGATGTAGGTGGCTCCTAAGAATGTGGAATTGAAACATAAAGAGATTGAACCTATGGAAAAATATCCTCATGAAGATTAACATGAACCACATGAATTTGTTGACTCACCAAGAGTTGTAACTAAGACTAGAAAAATACCAGCTTGGATTAAAAGAAATTTAAAGGAAGTTGAAGGACATTGATCACTTCATGGGACCTTTAGAGAAAGCAAGGGGTTGAATAAGTATTTAGGTTATGCAACATTGATGTGTAATATCATTGAGTCTAAGCCATCCACCTATGAAGAAGTAGGTGATTTTAAAAAATGGAAAGATACAACGCTTGAGGAGTACCTATACATATTGATGAATGATGTATGGCAAATCATACCAAGAAGTGAAGGAAAATCTATTGTAGCTTCCAAATGGATTTACAAATCAAGCATGCATCTGATGGAAGCATTGAAAATTACAAGGGAAGATTTGTGGCCCATGGATTCTCCCAAAAAGAGGCAGAAGATTATGAAGACACATTTGCTTTGGTTGCCAGGTATTCTTCTATTAGATCTATTATTTCTCTTGCTTCCATTACAGGTTGGAAACTACATCAAATGGATGTTAAGACTACTTTGTTGAATGGAGTCATTGAAGAGGAAGTATATATTGAGAAGCCTCAAGACTTTGAGATTCATGATAGAGAAACATATGCGTAAATTGAAGAAAGCCTTGTGTGGGATTAAGAAAGCTCCTCGTGCATGGTACTCTGGCATTGATGGCTATTTATTGAGCCTTGACTTCAAAAAGAGTGACACTGATACAAACTTGTAATTCAAAGTTGTTGAAGGAGATCCCTTGATTTTTATTTTATATGTTGATGATATATTTATGATAGAGGTTGAGAATCTCATTGTTGAGTGTAAGAGGGAGTTGATTTCTGAATTTGAGATGAAGGATCTTGATCTTATGCATTACTATTTGGGATTGGAAATATGGAAAAAACTTGATGAAATGTGGACGAAATCTTTGTTGGAAAAGTACACCATTAAAATACTTTAGAAATTTGGCACGATGGACTGTGAGTCCATGGACACTCCCATGGTGACAAATTTGAAGAAGCTGTGAGGTTGTGATTCTAATTTGGTTGATCCCTCTATGTATCATAAATTGATTGGCTCATTGAACTATATAGTTAACACCAGACTTGATCTCTGCTATGTTGTGAACAAGTTTAGCCAATTCTTGATTGAGTGTTGACATGTGAATTGGGTTGCAACAAAACATATATTGAGATATCTACGTGGCACCATTGGTTATGGTGTGAGATATGTTTCTAATGGAGAATGGAAGCTGCTTGGTTTTATTGACGCTGATTGGGCTTGATGCACTGATGATAGAAAGAGCACTTTTGGTTTCTATTTTAACTTAGGCCCTGCTTTGATTTCGTGGTTAAGTAAGAAGCAAACTTTTGTTTCCCTTAGTACCACTGAATTTGAGTATATCACTGCATGTTCAACCTATTATGAAGCTGTGTGGATTCATAAGTTATTTTCTAGTTGTTTGATCAGGTTCTAGAATCGACCATTGAATATTGTGATAATCAAAGATGTGTAAATATTTTTGAGAACCCAATTTTTCATGACAGGTGGAAGCACATTGAGATGAATTATCATTACATCCTGATTATTGTCCAAAGAGGATCTATGAGGCTCTAAAATGTACCCACTGATGAGTAGGTTGATGATGTTTTGACGAAACCATTGTCTGAGATGATTTTATTATTATTATTATTATTTCAGAGAACAAATTGGAGTTGTTGAATCTCTCTCTTGTAGAGAGGGATAATTTATTGTATAACATCATGTGATTGACAATCTTCCTTGGGCTTAGCTAAGAGACTAAGGTTTATGGTCAAGAAGATTGTCCTGGTCACTTCCTTGGGTCATTGAGATTGTTTGAGAAACCAATGTGGTTGGAGAGTTTGGTTTTGAGGCTTAGAGTGATCTCTTACGCCATTGTGTTTGACTTAGAGACTAGTGGGTTTGGTTGGGGACATTTATTTTGAGTTCTCTTCCTTAATTCATTATGTTTGACTAAGAGACTAAGTAGACTTGCCCGGGAATAGTAATTTTGTGTACTCTCTTGGGACATTTTGCTTGACTGAGAAACCATTTCATATGGTTGAAGAGGTTGACCTTATTGTTTGACACCATTGATCAGTTAATGATCTTGATTCCATTGGGTTTTGGTTTATGGGCTGATTTTGATGCTATGTATATTTCCTTATAATGAGACTTGTACATCTAATCTCTCCCTTGGGTTATTACTAAGAGACCAATGGATTGGTTGGGGAGATTGACCTTGTGAGAGAGAGAGAGAGAGAATGAAAAGTACCTCCCTAGCTAAGAGGGAGTGTTCAAAATTGGTAGCCTCAATCGATATTTTCATTGGAAAAACAAAGAAGAAATTATGTATGTGTATGTTGACCAATTCAATTTCATTTGCATAAGAAGGCCCCACTCATTGAAAGGGTTTGACCCCAAGGTCTAAATCCATCTCCTAGAATACATATAAATTGGGCATTCATTGACCTCATTTGGAATCCATCACATCACAACCACTCAATTTGAAACAAAGAGATCTATTCACACATGCGAGGAGAAGAAGAAGAAGATTCATTTATGTGTTGACCGACTATTTGACTTATTTTTAATCAACATTGACGTTAGTTATTTTCTTTCTGTATAACATTTTTTTTTACCAGAATTAGAGGATGAATATTCCTTGGTTCGTTGATTGTTCATTGGTTGGTTGTTGATTGAAGTTTGGACTCTATTTTGGGCTATTGAACAAAGGTTAGATCATAGGTCAAAATCAAAGCTTTGACCAAAATTCTGAGGAAATTATAGGACCAAATTTTAGCCCTTTGACCAACTACCTCAGGCCAAAATTTGACCCTATGTTGTAGACTTTGATTTGGACAATGTGTTGACTTTTCTCTCTCTTTCCAATGATTTGAGTTGAGATTTATTGAGGTTATAAAATTGGCATTTTGATTGGAATATTCTAATGGACACTTTGATGAATTGAAGTATCTATCATAAGGAAAGATTATTAGGTTTTCCCCTTGTGAGGTTTTTCCCTAGTCATTGACCAAAATTTTGGTGTCTCTTGTGTCATTGTTCACTGTGATATCTGTTGTTCCATTGAAAAATTTAATGGTTGAAAATTTTCATGTGTAACTGCTAAATGATTGAAATGATCTAAATTTTATCATTGGAAATAGTTGAGTTTGAAAAATTGTACTAGTCTTGATTGAACTAGAAAAACAACACTTATTACTCACATAAATGTCTCGAAAGCTTTGTATTAACATTAATAATGTTATGAATATTAATACATAAAATTATGTCTCAATATAGAAAACTTTATTGAACACTTAATCTATTAGTTGAGGGAGTATCTCAACCTCACAACAAACTAGGAAGTTAACTATTTGGAGAGAATCTCTAAACCAACTAGTCCTCAATGACTTCTTAAACCATAGGAATAGGCTACTTCTCATAGACACTAGAACTTCACCAATAATGACCAATAAATAAATAAATATGATCACACATATTGAGACAAGTGGAGTAACAAAATCCAACACTTTCCCTTAATGATTACTTGTCTTAATATTCATTAGCTGACATCTTCAACGTATTCTCTATTGTAAATTCTCCACTACAAATTGAATAACCTCTTGCTCAATGAATTCTAGCTTTGGTCTAACCTAGTTCTTTTACTTTGTAACTTGATCATTCACACATCACCAAACTGTCAATGTCCATATAAAGAAACAATCATCCATTGCAATGCATGGGTACCTAACTGCTAAAACTGTTAATGTACGAGGTTGTCCCTTCAAATACATGGTTCATTCAACCTATTTACAAACTCCTCTTGAATGCAAAAATTCACCTCTTAGAGTCTACAACCAACACATGGTCCACTCAAGTATATTCAATGAACACATGGCCCACTCCATCGAGTGTTAAAGAGCTCCCTAATAGAGGCTACTTACAAGTTACCAAGTTATCAGGGACACATGATAAAGGAGTATGCATGCCTCTCCCGGCCTTATAGCTATATTCCCTTTATAGTTTACATAGATATGGGTACAAAACATGCTCCAACTCATGGAGATACCAAGTACAAATGTTTCAAGGACTAATGCATCAAAACAAAACAAGACATATCTACTTGCTACAAATACATTTGTGACTCACATTACAATATGGTCATGGGTCTGATTTATTCTGCACACCACTCAATCTTTTGCCTTCATTTGTCCACCATCATCCAACCTCTAGTGTTGTCCTTGTTATTTTTTACACTAATCTATGTTGTTTCAATTACTTTAGCCCAATTCAATTATTCAATTATCAATATTTCAATAACAATTAATATATCCAATCATCAATAGTAGTTGAAGGTAGAACAATAAATGCAAATGAAAATAGGAGACAATCAACACATCAACAAGAGACACAAGATTTGGTCAAAGACCAGAGAAAAACCCATTGTGGGGAAATACTTTTGAAATTATTCTTCTATTAGACTGTCATAAAATGTTCAATAGAGAGTACAATGAGTCCATACAAAAGTATCCATCAATACCAAAAAAAAAAAATCATAAATATGATCCCAACAACAATAATTATCATAAATAGCTTTCCCAATTTGCAGTCAACTACGGTCAACTATCAAACTGAAACCCTAGATCCCAACAACATGGAATGAGAGCTATGCATGTGGTTGAGAAGCTCCAACCACATGGATGAGCCTACATGCCTGCGGTTATAGCCAAAAACTCCCTATGGCAAGCATGTGGTTGGAAACCAAAATCCTTAATCACACGTGCAAGCTTCAAACCTTGTAATTACAGACCTATATGAACCAAACTTCATGAACTCACTTCAGACCTGTGCAAACCAATCCAAAGAAGAGAGAAGAAAATGCTTAATGATTATCTCCAAATGAGGTTGAGGTCATTTGTTTTTATAGGCTTCCAAACATGACCAATTTTCTGTTAGGGCTGACTTGACATTTTGTGCATATGTGGGCTTCGCTTCAAAAGTACACTTTCCCTTGTCCAAATATGATGCTTTAAAGGTCCAAATTAGTCTTCTTGGAAAGAGGAATCTAATCCCATGATTGGAATTTGTCACTGAGCTGCCAAAATTAACAGTTCTAACCAATATCCACTACTGCCATAGTGCTTTCAAAAACACCATTTCCGTTATTTTCATTAGATCAATCTCCAAAGAAATTTTTGTTGTATCAAGGACTTCTCTATCCTCCCTAATGCAATCTCACCATTCAACTTCAAAAATTTAGCCTAGAACCAACTCTGGGTTTTTTCAAGCAAGAAAAATATAACAAAATTCCATTTCAAAAAGTGTCCATGCTCCTCCCTTCACCTGAAGAACTACCATCACATATTAGCTAGAAACCAAAGTACCACTAATACCTCAAATTTATTAGGAACCTGTTGTACTCTAGGTCCTAACATCAATATGACCATCAAGGTTGATTCTTGTGGACCTACTTCCATCTTCTAAGATACATGGATGCGATTCATTGTACTCATTGGTTATGTAGGTTAGTAGTATGTATATGGGATGTATCCATCTCAATTTTACATTCTTTTTTCAATTTCCAATAAGAACTTATAGTGCACTGCTCGGAAAGAAATTCAAGGGGAAAAACTCAGCTAGAATTCATTTTTGTCCATAACACCTATTACTATGTAGACTTAGGAATGATCTCTACATCACAAAAATATATTATAGTACTACTACATACATCAACAAGAGACAATTACACACTGGTCTTCCTCCTTTCAAATCATGCACATGCTTGGTATTTTTGCTTGTGTCTTCGTTTGCATCTTGGTTCAACCTTCATATTAGAGTTTCTCTTCTTTATGAGACAATTGTTAAAGTGGTCAATTATAAAAAACTCACACTCACATACTGAGTTGACCAAACACAAAATGTCTTGTAGACAAAATCCAAATAAACTTGAAAATCCAACGAACACCCATACAACTTCAACCAAGTTTCTTCTCCTCGTGTGCCAACTCCTCATGAAAAATTTGCAACTTGACCACAATAATTTCTCCCATTATTTTCCATTTTCTTGTGTTCTTTCAAACATTCAAGCCTCCACCATGCTTACAATGGTCTAGGTAAGTTAGAAACTTACACATAACAATTGTTGATTCTATATTGCCACTATGCCCTACCTTATCACTGTTAGGTAGATTCACACGAATATGAACATATTGTCCACTTAATATGAAATATCTTGTTTTACATTTTTGCTGCATACAAATTTCCATATCCCATTGTGGAAAAAATATATTCCTTTGAATGTAATGTATATACGAGTCCATATTAACAATTTATAACTACCTAAACTTATCACGTGGAAAGACTCTAACTGTCTCACCCACCAAAAAATGTGTTCTCATCCTCGATAATAAATTTCCCCTAGAAATCCATCCTTCACCAAAGGTGCTACAACCTCAAGAATACTACTCATCGAATGACATCTCATGCCATTTAACAACCTCCCAACTAGATGAACCTTGTGAATAATGCATGCCTCCTCAACAAACGTCTCTAATGCACTTCTCTACAAACACTTTTGAGTTTTTTCTATCCACTCATCCAAAAATAGGTGTGATGTAGAAGATATCCTATCCATGACATACATCCATGGATGTAGAAGTATAATCCCCCATACATGTCTCAACACACTAAGATCCCCCATCTCACAGACTAATTGGGTAGCTAATATAATCACCATGCACGATCAATGAGAATTTACATCCTCATGCAAGGGAAAACCTTTGTCACATCTCTCTATCATATGTTTGAATCAACTCACATAATCAAAATCACATAGTCACATAAAATGAAGTCTCTATGCCAAACATTTCCAAAAATGTGATGCTTCTCCTACCAAAGCAACATATACATGCATACACATATCCACATATATCTTAGTATGCATCCTGAGCTCTCTTTCTACGATGCCTTATTCAGGTGGTGCACCACCCCTCCTATTGAGGTAGACACTCTTCCCTCACACACAAGGGTCTATTGTAGAAATTACTTGTAGATTCAAACTGCTAATTATAATTTACTAAAATAATAAACTTGAATATACTCTACTCATCAGCGGAAATAATTAAACGACCGCGAAATCATGAAGCATACAAGAGAAATAATTCAATCAACACATTACACAATTATTTCCTACAAAATACCACAACTAAAAACCCCTGCTATATGTATATTGCATTAGTAAAAAAATATGAGAATATTACAATGCTTTGCTCAAGCCCGAGCAACCTATGCACTATCTCTATCTATCTCACTACTTCCTAGACAAACCTAGGCCAATACTTAACCAATTTCTTGCTTGCACAAGCCCATATTTCCTTGCATTGTTTCCTTGGGAATTGACCCCATATTAATTAGGGAAATTCCTCAATATGAATTGCACAATCCTCATAGGCGTTCCTCTGAATGCATGCATGCACCACTAGTACAATTAAGATGATTACACAATTGTTGCATGCACCACTGGTACAATTCAGATGATTATACCACTGACAGTAAACTGCCCCTGAACTCCAATCTCAATTGGGTAACTCTCATATTTGACATGCATGAGTTATTTATGAGTGAATCATCAGTTAACTGGTTGAACACATGAAGCAACACCCCACTATATGACCTCCTACTAGTTCCTCCATCAGTTGGAACTAGTTTAACTGACTTTAACTTAGTTAAACTGAATTAATTAATTACAACTCAAAATCAACTCAACTAGGTCTCCTATAATGTATGATACACTCTACATGACTAAAGTTAGACCCACAACTTGAATTAACTGAGCTAATTAATTCAATTTAACTTAGTTAACTCATGCAATTTTTCTTGTGATGTGGAATTACAATTTTATTCCTAATTTAATTCAAGGACAAAATTAAATTAGGATTTTCTTGTTGCATTTTCAACACCCCCTCTCAACAAGAAAGGGATTATCTACTACCCAATCTTGCCTCTATGAAACTCAAATTTGCCTCTTGATAGTTCCTTAGTCAATATGTATGCATCCTGTTCCTCTGTAGGATTGTACTCCAACAACATGATTCTCCTCTGCATATAATCTCATAGATGGTGATACCAGATGTCAATATGCTTGGAATGATAATGAAAAACTATATTCTCATAGAGTTTTATACAACTCTAATTGTCACAATAAATCACTGTAGGATCCATCTGCTGACCAAATAACGCAAAAATGATCTTCCTCATCCAAATAGCCTCACAAGTGTCTTGACTAGAAACCATGTACTTTGCTTCTGCCAAACTGAGTGCAACTAATCTCTGCTTCTTGCTGTACCAAGAAATTGCAGTAGACTGAATACTGAAGATTCCCCCTGATGTGCTCTTCCTGTCGAATGGACTCCCTACCCAATCTGCATCTAGGAAGCCTTGAAGCTTCACTCCGTTTGTCCGTCTGTACAAAATACCAAATTGAGTGGTGCCTTTGAGGTATCTCAACACATGTTTAGCTGCCTTTCAATAGAGTTTTGTTGGCTTAACCATTGCTTGAATAAGCTAGTTAACTGCAAAACATGCCTGGTCGTGTGTTCACCAAATACATAAGTGAACCCACAGGCTTCCTGTAAACAGTAGCCTCCACTACTTTAGTTGAAGATGCATCATCCTTCCTCCAATTCCTAATTAGAGGAATATCCATGGGTTTTCTTATCTCCATGTGGAACTTCCTTAGTATCTCGTTGGCATACTTACCCCGAGAGACAAATAGTTGCTCATCTCCTTTCCATACTTCCATACCAAGGAAATAATGAATGAGCCCCAAGTCCTTCATCTCGAATTCTCTAGCAAGATCCTCTTTGAAATATTTTACCAGCTTCTCATCACTTGTTAGAATTAAATCATTGACATATAATACTATAATTAACAATTTACCTTCAACCAAAATATGGTAAAGGTTTGCATCTGCTTCACTTTTGGTGAAGCCCATCCTGGTGAAATAGTTATCAATCTTAGTGTACCGAGCATAGGGTGCTTGTTTCAATCCATATAGTGTTCGCTTGAGTCTACACACATGCGACTCTATGTTGAAGGTCTCAAATCATTCCAACTGCTCAATGTACAGATCTTCCTTAATTACTCCATTGAGGAATGCTATATTCACATCCATCTGATTTATCTTCCATCCCATCTGCGCTAAAAGTGCCAGAATAGATATGATTGAAGAGTACATTTCTATTGGAGCAAAGGTCTCCTCATAATCAATTCCCTCGACGTGAGAGAACCCTTTGACCAAAAATCTAGCCATGTGTTTCTCCACACTCCCATCTGCTGCTTGCGTTACCTTGTAAATCCATCTGGATCTCACCACTGACTTGTCTGCTGGTCTTGGGACCACTTCCCAAACACTGTTTCTGATAATGGAGTCATACTCCTCTACCATGGAATCAACCCCACCTGGTTTCTAACTACTTGCTCAAATGAGGATGAATCAATATATACACTCTCGCTCATTAGAGCCATGTAGCCAGTGTATCGATCTGGTGACCTCTACCTACACTATGATGTGGGTGCTCCCACATTCTCTCTAGCATCATGCATCAATATTTCATCCTCTCTGGTGCACTTCCTTCCATCTATGGAAGTCTCTGCATGAGTGGGTGCTTCCATTCTATGCTTCTTTGCATGTGGCTACTCCACATCATGCCAAGGTTCTTCTTTTGGAGCTAAAATATCCTCATCTGCATGCAACTAAAGCTCTCTCTCAAGGGGACATATGATGACCTTCTCTTCATCGAAATTCACATCTCTATGAACCACTTTCATCCTATGAGATGGAAGGTACACTCGATAGTTGTGAGGTGTATCAGTGTACCCCACAAAATGCCCAACTCAACACTTGGTTCTAGATTTTTCCTTGCATCCTTGGTAACATGACAATAAATTGATAAACCAAAGATCCTGAAGTGTGCCACATTTGGTTTCTTACTTGAAAAAGATTCTTTTGGGGTACTCATCCCAAGAATCCAATTAGGAGTCTTGTTCTACACATATACAACTGTGTTGCATGCTTCATCCCACAAGTGAAATGGTAGGCCCTGATCATGTACATTTCCCGTGAAGCCCCCACAGTAATTTTGTTCTTCCTTTCAGCCACCCCATTCAATTGTGGGTTATGGGGTGCTATTAGCTCCTGCTGAATCCCTTCTGATGCACATAAGTTTTTTAATTCATTCGACACATATTCTCCACTGTTATTGCTCCATAGAGCCTTCACTTTCCTGCTAATGTCTTTCTCAACAAGTGATTTAAATTCACAAAATTTAGAGAACGTTTGATATTTCTTCTACATGAAGAAAATATAGCACTTACATGAGAAATCATCTACAAATATTACATAATACCTATGCTTTTCCATAGAGGTTGACGAGAACTATCCACACACATCTAAGTGAACTCTTTCAAGGATTACTTACACTTGACTGTCCTTATCATGAAAGGTGGCTTTGGTGTACTTCCCCAATGTACACCCTTTACATGTATCTCTTTGCTATAGTGCACCCTTGGGAAGTCCTGTAGAAATCTGCTACATGATCTTCAAAGCTTCATGGTGCAAGTGACCCAATCTTCTATGCCACAATTTACCGATGTCTTGGCTCTGCACCTTCTCCGCTTTTTTGCTCAAAGTAGCACAGTCTTCTGCATCCAATTTGTAGAGGTTGTTCACTCGAACCCTGACCCACTTCACTTTTCTTGAGGTTACGCGACGAAGGAAAGCCTTTCCTTTTCTAAATATCATATCATATCCACGGTCCTCCAACATAGCAACTAAAACCAAATTCTTCTTCAGACCGAAAACATACATCACATATTTTAATGTGAGAGGAGAACTAAACTCCCTCTGAAAAGTAACAATATTGATGTTGGTCATGCTATACCTTCCATCATCTCCCATTTCGATGTGCATCTAGAGTTACTTCTCCTTCAGGTCACCGAATAATTATTTGTTTCCAGTCATATGGAATGAGGCTCCACTATCCAGATACCACACACTAACCATCATCGTTGTCACCATGCAAGCAATGAGGGTGAAATCCAACTCGAATTGTGAAGCAAGGGATTCACCTTCCGCTCCTCTTGAGGGATTCTTACTTGCCTTCTTGTACGAACACTTCATGGCATAATGTCCCAAATCATGATAATGAAACATTTAATCTTCGACAAGTCCTTCTTCTTGACTACCTTACTAGAATTTGATTTGGAATGGGAAGACTTCCCTTTCTCTTTATTTTCCTTTCTAGCCAAGGCACAATTATCATCATCATCATGCTTGGATGAGGATCCATCCTTGGTGCTCCACCGAATCTCTTCTTGCACCAAGTTGGACCACAAATGATCTCTCTGGTAGCTTCTCCCTCCCATTTACTAAATATTGGTAGTTGTGCCAGCTCTTGGGAAGGCCTAGAAGTGCTAGGATGACCATATCATCTTCAACAACTGTAACACAAACACTTCCAAGCTCATCCCAACATTGAGTGAACTTGGTCAAGTGCTTTGGTATTGTGTCACCCATCTCCATCTTGCTTTTCCTGAGCTTTTACTTCAGTGCCAGCTTCATGTGGTTACTGTTGTTCTGAAACAGATTTTTCAAGGCCTTCCACATTTCATATGGATTCTCATTCCCGTGGAGGTTTGAGACAATATGATCTCATAATCCTTTTAGTATGATCCTTCTTGCCTTTGCAACACATTTCCTCCACTCTTCCAGATCTTGAGCATCATTTTCTGGAGGCTTAGGAATATCTTTGTCCATGAATGCCTTAAGCCCGTTGTCTTCCAAAACTGCCTCCATCCTATCCTTCCAAGCAATATAGTTTGAACTACCCTTAAGGTCATATTCGAGTATCAATCTATATAATGACATCTTGCTGGCTTTGAAGAATGATATTGCAAATTCTATTTCACCTGCAAAAGAAAAACTGGTATTCTCCTCTTCTAGAGTGATTTCTACTTTGGTACCATGTTGAAATTCCTTGTAGATTCAAACTACTAATTGTAATTTACTAAAACAATAGAGTTGAATCTACTTTACTAATAAGCAGAAACAATTAAGTGGTCGCGAAATCCTCAATATGAATTGTGAAATCCTCACAGGCCTTCCTATGATTGCATGCACCACTCGTACAATTCAGATGATTATACTAATGACAGTACATTGTCCCTGAACTCCAATCTCAACTAGGTAACTCTCAAATCTGACATGCATGAGTTATTTATGAGTGAATCATCAGTTAACTAGTTTACCACATGAAGAAACACCCCACTCTCTGACCTCCTACGAGTTCCTCCATTAGTTGGAATTGGTTGAACTGACTTTAACCCAGTTAAACTGATATTTGAATTCAAGCTTCTATGATCCATAGCTTGTTAATGAATTTTTTTTAGAAAAAATCACATTGAGAATATTTGGTTGATGCGTTTTGAAATTAACTAATTACAACTCAAAATCAACTCAACCAGGGCTCCTATAATGTAGGAGACACCCTACGTGACTCAAGTTAGACCCTCAAATCGAATTAACTGAGCCAACTAAGTCAAGTTAACTTAGTTAACTCGTACAAGTTGTCTTGTGATGTGGAATTACAATTTTATTCCTAATTTAATTCAAGGACAAAATTAAATTATGATTTTCTTGTTGCGTTTTCAACATCTATTTAGATAGGAAGGCTTGGAAGTCACTCCCTTAACTCCAAGCAACCATGGTATCAGATTGATGTCTTATCCTCAAGTATCTCTGCACTCCTTCAATCTCTCTTCTCAATCATGACACTACTATTTTAACTAAAAATCATATATCCACATCAAATATATGCAATAATCCATAATATTTGTAGGATCTTTATCACCCCCCTATTTACCAGAAACATCCACATTAAAATAAGCACTTGGGCCTCTCACTCTGGCATCACATTGGCAGTGAAGGCACTTGGATGAAGTCTCTTAATGCTGCTCTAGACTGGGAGAAGATCCATATCCTCTTACCCCACCTCCAAGATGACTCATACTGCTAAAAGATACTCATGTAAGCATATCCAAAAGTTACTTTTCTTGTTTATCATGAGATAGGGTTGCTCCCCTTTCAAGCTTCTGCAACTAAGGATCTATCTCATAAAACCCAACTATAGATATCCTCAAATAATATCCCACATTAATCTTCTTCACCATCGACAATGTCTTCGCTCCAGGGTCTCAAATGATCAAAAGTTGATTCTTCTCTAACAAAGGAAATTATTGAGTTGTCCTCATAAAGTCAAAGCCCAAAATCATTGCAGAATCCTCCAATGGTATAATCTAAAATTCATCTTGCCAAACCAGGAGCCCACTCTCATTGGTGTACTCTAATATACCAAATGTTGGCCTCATATCAGAGTTCACTGCTTTTTAGGCACTCAATTATTCCTCCTTATTTTGTTGCAAGGAATTAACTGTCCTCTCAATAATAAAGAAGTATGTAGCCCCAATATCAACCAACGATGCCAACTTATTTCCCATCGTTGTTACATTTACAAACTTAAGTCTCAAATCATTCTTCATTTTCGGGGACTTCTTATTTTCATCTTGCATTACTGAAGTAACCTTTTCGAGTATATCAATCTCCTTTCTTGACATCAACTCAAGAGATATCTTCTCGATGCCATGCTCCTTTATGGTAGTTATATTAGACACATGTTCCTTCAAGATAGGATTTTTCTCTTCATTCGATTATTTTTTTTGTGAATATTTTGAATCAAGGTTGACCTTCATTGAATTATTATTCTTGCTTCCACCATGTCTTCTTATTGGTCACTTCTTCATGGAATCAAGTTGTTCATAATGTGTCTCCTTCATCAAAGAAAAGTATGCCACCTCACATATTGTCTCATCCAAAGTCTCTGAGCAAGCTCCAACCCATGCATCTAGATGGCTAGGCTAAACATTCTCCCTCAAGCAAACATCAATATGGTTATGGTATATGAGTATTCTTCCACTACTCCTTTTACCTTCTTACCAAAAGCTTTAACATTGACACACAACTCCACCATATTTTTCCCATGCATTCCCAACTTCTCAAGATAGGTCGAATATAATTTATGTGATCCTACATCAATGCCTTCCATGATGAATCCTTTTCCAAATCATTATGGAAATCTACCATTTATTCTCTCAATCTGAATCTATACTTCACTTGTCACATCAAGGTTAGTATGGTAAAGGCCACCAAACTATTTCCCAAACTACTTCAGTTCTTATACCAACTCAGCTAGTGAAGCACTACACCATTGCTACAAAACTATTCCTTCTTTTAGCTCTAATACCAACTCTCTATTGGTGAAGATATGTACCACTACTGCACATTCTATTCCTTCTTTTAGATCTCATACCACCTATAACATTGGGGACAATGTGGTGAAGAGGATTAATTTGTCCTCACTTCTGCGATTCTTTGGCTCTGATACCACTTGTCATGTTAGAGACATTGCGCTGAAGAGCACAAAATTGCTATCAATAAGATATGATACCAACTCTTGGTTGGTGAAGAGATACACCACTATTGTACACAATATTCCTTCTTTTAGCTTTGATACCAATTGTAAACCCCCTAGAGCACTCCTCGAGTTAAGGTGCACTGAGGCCCTCTGAGTGTTTGGCATTGGTGAGGTTCTTCACAATGTATTTGGCCAAATTATGAGTATTTGAGTCCTGGAATATGCCTCTCACACTTATACTTCTTATTCACATGTAAGATATATTATGTGTGTAGTATCCAACATTCAATATTAGCATAATTCCCAATTAGAAATTCATCTCCACCATATAGTGCAAATTCATAACATAATTATATATGTAACATGCTACAATATTTCATCACATAGAGACATTAATTCATCACATATATGAAATATATACTTTCACCAAAATAGAATTCCAAATTTGTAAAACAAGTCACTCTAGTCCTCTCTTCAAATTATATTTGCAATTTCTTCAAATTACTACTTATAGAAAAACAAGCTCATGACTCTTCTCAGAATATAAGGGATACAGCCCTTGGTTACTCAAAACAAGTTTAAAACCCAAAATAAAACCACACTCTCTATTCAAGACATGTTCATTCTGTCTGAGAGCCTTGGGACCACATTAGGCACGACTGTACCAACTCAGGCGCTATCATGTGGGTGGATTTTGGGTTAGGTTGGGCACCTTCCTTACCACTTCAAGCATTTTAGGTGGGCTCATTCCAAGTTATGGGAACTAAATTTTGGTCGCAATCATGTTGAATCAGGCACCTCGTGTGGGTGCTCTTGTGCTGATTTAGGCGCCTTGGGTGCTCTCAATCTCCTCGTGCCACAACAGTAAAAAACGTTGCATAAAACATAAAAAAAATGTGTGCTGGCTGTCTTGTCTAGCTCTTGTCGCTCGTGGGTGCTCAAGCTTAGAGGATTGATAGATACTCTCCTTGATGAAAAATGAAATAAAACCCTTTTGGCATGTCCCTTTGAGCTCTTCACTAGACATCTTGATGGAATTCGCCACCTTTGTTACCTCAGCTTCAACCAAATCCGCGTCCACATCTAGTGATATTTTTCCTAGATTCTGTGGACCAGCACATTGTTTCCTTTCCCTCACATCATTCACATCTAGCCTCTTGTTCTTTGAATGTCTTGTACATGATCTCCATGTTTGATTCCTTTTAAAATGGAAGCACATAAATGACCATCAAAATGGACTAGACCATGCCCAGAATCTGGTATTCAGTTTTGTTGTAGTTTCTACTCATAGTATAACCCGTCTTTCTACCATTGTAATATATGGTCTGAATTGGCTCCTGAAACAATTTCCCCTTGAGCATGAAGATGGCCTTCTTTCCAAGTTTCATTACCTATAATTATGAGTTGATTCCTTGAAATTATTTAACTTAGAGTGGGAATAATCATACACTATACCTAAAATGAACTTTATAGCTCCATGTCTCATAGATTTCACCAATTTTAGATGAATCTAAAGCAGTGCCTTCTCTATATTAACATTTCTCTTACACATGTTTTCCTTTCGAATAAACACCGAATAATTCAAATAATTCTGGGGAAGATTCTAGATATACTAGGCATACACAGAACCATGATGGAATAAGAGTAGAATACAACCAACCAACATAGAATCAAAAAATAATCTACATGTATGAGAATCACCCTACATATATGATCTGCACCCTATTGATGTTGGTATGTCAGGCCAAGGGGCTATAACAAAGGAAAACAACAATGATTTACTACAAACTTCAAATATCTTTGTTGCAACTCTAGTAGGACTCGAACGTGGGCTTCATAGTGCCATTCATCATGTCCGGTGATAAGAAAAACTATGTGAAAGAAGTCCTTCCAATCACATCTTCACTTGCTGCAAAACAGAGTTAGTTATCCATAGAGGAGTATGACTTCTCTCAACTGCTATATAGTGTCTCTAGTAGTGCTTGTAGTTAAGCTCCCTCTTTCTTTAGCACTTAAACTCTAAGCAATATGGATACTATGAAACGGTGGACAAACAAAAGACTCAAAATTGCTCTAGCCACTCTCCCTAAGTTCTTGGGTCCTATGAGGGAGTCAAATCTAGAATCAATGCTCTAATACCATTTTAAATTGGAGAGTAGATCTTACTACCCACAGAACAAATGTCTTGATAACTCTTATATAACATCAACAAGGGTAATAGCTGCGATGTAGCATAGTCCCTACCTCTACCACTATTTAATTTTTTTTTTTTGTATAATGTTTTCTCAGTAATGTCATATTTGTTTTCCAATAATAAAATAAAATAATAGCTCTGCACAATGAGCTAAGTTTTGCACAATAGGCCATAAGCTTTGCATGATGAGCTAAGTTCCACACAATACACTAATTTTCTTACTTCGGCACAATAGTTTAAGTTTCTTGCTTCTGCACAATAGGCTAAGTTTGTCACACAAAATTTATTGGTTTTTTTCTTGGTAATAATGTATTTGTTTTCCAATAATAAAGGTAATGACATATTCATTTTCCAATAATAAAATAAAATAATTGATTCTTTTTGCGTAGTGTTTTCTTAGTACTGAATAAAATAATAAAATAAAATAAATAGCTTTGCACAATGAGCTAAGTTCTGCAAAATAGGCTATAAGCTCTGCACAATAGGCTAAGTTTGTCGCACAAAAGTTATTAGTTGTTTTCTCGGTAATGATGTGTTCGCTTTCCAATAATAAATGTAATGATGTCTTCATTTTCCAATAATAAAATTAAATAAATAATTTTGCACAATAGGCTATAAGTTCTACACAATGAGCTAAGTTATGCATGTTTGGTCAATTTCATGTTCTTAAATTGCAAGCATAAATTATTGACGAGAGTTGGAAAAGTTGTGAAGTGCAAGCACACTATATATGCTAGAAGCATATTCTTTCGTTTAGTAAGATGATGGTTATGTTTGTTTTGAGATTTTCGTTGTTTATCTAGATTTTAATTTTCATTAGATTCTTACAATATTTGAAATTTAAGCTATTGTTGGATTGAATGAGAGTTAAGCTATTGTGAGATTGAGTGAGAGTCAAGTTATTGTTAGATTGAATGAGAGTTGAGCTATTGTTAGATATATCCATCAAATTGTATCTAATTTATTATTATCTAAAAATGTCTTACATTATCCATCCTAAATTTATGAATCTATATAAATACTTTGCTGCTATGAAAACAGAGTATTAAAATCCAAAAGCTTGTTCTATGAAATATATACAATTATGAGTTTAAAAATCATGAAGGGAGTTCCTAATTACAAATCACAGAAGGATCTAATTTCTAACTTTGAAAAGTATGAAGAGATTGAATGTAATGAAGTGAAAAAGAATTGAAGGACTAGACTATGTGAAAGACTGTAACTATAAACGAAATGCGAAATAATAATGAGATAACTGAGTTTATGTGAAATAACAAAAACAATGAAGTAATTTAAACTATTATGTAATGGTAACAAAAATAAATTGAATGAAAGCGATTACAAAGCAATGAATAAACATAAACTAAAACCTTGACCGTCTGTAGGGGCCCTACGCATCCAGTAGGTATGATTCACAATCACATACACATCGAATCAACAAAGTAACTTCAAATTAATGCAAAAGCGAAGGCCTGGTTCACAATTTCTTCAGTAATTAATTTAATACTTCCCCTCTGTTATCGTTTATAGAGAATGCATATTTATATAGAATGCTTGCTCAATATGTTGAGACTTTCATGCCTACGGATCTGATGTTTAATCCTAATTCAAATATGAAAATTAACTAGGAAAATCGTTATTCGTCGATTTGCTATTTGGAAAGTAAATCGAGAAAACATGTTGTTTCTGGACTCCTTGCTGCTACGTGTTGACATGTATCTTTGGCTGTGATGTTGTGCGATCCTTTTGATGAATTGGCTTGAGCGAATAGGAGGAGATCCATGAGGGGATCAACCCATATGCTTAGTTGTTTCATTAGCGCACCAGAACCCCGCGAACCATGGAGGTAGCTGCAGATTTACAAAATCGCTGCATAATCATGTTAATTATGTAGCTAGTGCACTCTTTGATATAAAAATAAGGAACATTAACGTGTATGATAAATAAGACATGTAAGAGTTATTACCTTATAAAAATCTATGATTTATTGCCTTTATTGAGTTGATAGTGATGATGAAGAAGAGGAAAATGGAGGAAAAAGGGTGTCAAAACAAAACAGTTATGGAACTCTACATTCCCCCACACTGAAGATTTTGTATGTCCTCATAAAAACTGCAAAATTGATATCTTGAATTACTACATTTGCTTGGATACTTCTGCCAATACATCCAACTTCATCTTTTTCACTTTCTTTCTAGTAATTTCCATCCTTGGTTTCCTCATGAGGATCTTGTATTTCAAGTTTATGACTTGTTTATGTAAAGCCTTGTTTTTCTTCTTCAGTTTCTTGTTCTTGTTAAACCACAAACTTAGATGTAAGAGGAGATTATCACTCTTAGTTATTTGAATTTCGTTTTGTGCTTTCAAGTCTTCATTTTGATTTTTGATATACCTGTTTAATGTCTCCAGTTCGAAAATTTCTTGTTTCAATATATTGACTACTGGAGGTTCTTGTGGTTCATTAAACTGATTTTCATCTTCCTATTGAATTGGAATTGATGTTTTTTCTGAGTCCCTTTTCTCCAAGGACTCTATATAATCATAAATATCCCGCTGCACCGGATCAATCTCTGGTGTTCTTCGTCTTGGACTCTGAGGAGGCGATATAACAACTGGTGATGAAGTCCTTGGTGGTGAAACCCTTGAATTCTCTTCTTCGACTTCTGAGTTTTCTTCTATTTCTATACTAACATGCTCTATACTTTTGGAGGATAATCCTTTTGCTGAGTTGAGTCTGGTACTACTTCTCAAGGGCATGACATGAGTCTTTTCAATTTTCTTCTTTTCTATTTTAGGCTTCTCTGCTTGTGATGGAGTCTCTATCTCTTCTCTGGCTTTCTTTCTTCTAACATTTTTTGTTCATTTTCTCTAAGACTTATGCAAGTGGTATGTCATCTTCTGATAAATTCTATGGCTGTTGTGGCTACTCCATTTTCCTTTTCCTTCCCCTTTTAGGTCTGCTACTATTTGGCTGCCCATGAGTTTCTTCCTGAAAGTGGTTTCTAACTTAAAAGCTCTCCCAATTATCACCTATTTTTTGGAGATGAAATTCAACAAGTATTTTGACCAAACCATGGTGATACATTGTATTATCTATAAACTGAATTCTCCTATTTACATTTCCTAACATCTTCCTAAGACTATTCAACAAGAAATATGGAAGTTTTATTTCATTTTCTTCAAGGAAATTCATTAGCAGCCGAATATGATAGAAGAACATACACCCAAACCTTCCTTCATAGGTAACAAATTTTTGAATTATTAGAAGTAGGTTTCTCCACTTAATTTTCATTGCTGTTCTTGGGATGCCCTTTTTGAAAATGGTGGTGTCCATGCTCGGATTATTAAGGAAAACCTTCCAATCCTATGTTTCTATTCCTCTATCCTTGAACCATTTCTCTCCAATCTGTGATTGTCTAGTGGCTTCGGCTATAAATGAATTTGTCACTGTGAATTTGACGTCCCCTATCTCCACTTCAACTCCATCAAAGGCCCTGGCGAAATATTTAGTCACTTCTTTATGGAAGCCATCGAATTTTTCTACAAATTCAAGCCACTTTTCTTTCTACAGTAATTATTTTGTTTGAGGATATACTTCCAAGACTTTCTTGTCTTTCGGCTCTGTTTTGACTATCACATCCATGGTCGAGAAGCTTTGTTTCACAATAATTTTGTTTGACAGGGTAGAATTGCTTGGTAGGGTTTTTAGAGCGAAGAGGTCGAGAGTGTGAGTGATAGAACAATGAAACCATAAGTCATGAGGATATAATGAAATGAAACAAAATCTAACCGTTAGAATTATTTATGCTTATGTTTTGGACGACTGATTCAATGGATTGAAATATGAGCGATGATGAGTGTAAGTGAGTGGCGGCGTAGGCGAGACTTGATATGACACAACCAACTCTTTGTAATAATGATTTTGATTTTTGGTAGTACTATGTCTTATAATTCATATATGTGTCAGACCAGGAGGTAAATCCTCAAATGTAAGCCTATTATTCATTCAGGTTGTTTATTATTATATACAAGAGGGAGTGAATGTTCAATTCATCTCCTGATGAATCTCCATTTCCTCTATTATTTATTTACACTAATTACAGTTGTTCACCCAATCCCTATGATGAAGTGTCAACATTCCCCCCCTTAATCTGAAGGGATGTTGGTGAGTCCAAGCATCCTTCTGAATCTTTCAAGATTTTCTCTTCCAAGCGCTTTGGTGAAGATGTCTGCATCTGCTCATTAGTGGAACAATGGAAAAGATGGATTGTTTTGGCCTCAACATGATGTAAAATCAAATGATATTTTATATTGATGTGCTTTGTTTGATCATGGAACTTTGGGTTCTTGGCCAACTGTATTGCCGAGGTATTTTTAATCATGAGTGGATTCGATTGTACCTATTTTACCTGCTCTTCAGGAATTTTCCTGAGCACACAAATTCTTTT
Source organism: Pinus taeda (assembly GCA_000404065.3). NCBI lineage: Eukaryota > Viridiplantae > Streptophyta > Pinopsida > Pinales > Pinaceae > Pinus > Pinus taeda. The sequence continues at coordinate 125,255 of APFE030711782.1, forward strand.
GTTGCCTCAAATGCTGCCACATATTTTGCCTCTATTGTGGAATCTGCTGGAACTGATTGTTTGCGTGATCTCCAGGAGACAGCTCCTGATCCAAGACTCATAGCATAACCCGAAGTAGATACTCCAATTTCTTTGTCTCCAACGAAGTCTGAATCAGAGTATCCAATCAAGTTGAAGTTGCCCACCTGTTTATACTTGATTCCAAAGTCTTGAGTTCCCTTCAAGAAATTTAGAACTCTTTTTGCAGCAGACCAATGTCCCTCACAAGGCTTTTGCATAAACCTGGAGAAGATTCCAACAACAAAAAAAATGTCTGGTCTGGTAGTATTTAGGTAGTTGAGACTTCCTACAAGCTGTCTATACTTTGTTGCATCCTCAAATTCTTGTTCCTTCAATGGATGTGAGCTTTAAGTTTTGTTCCATTGGAGTAGTCCGAGGATTGCATTCAGTCATGCCAAATCTGTTCAATATATCTCCAATGTATTTCTTATGAGAAAGGAATATGGACTTCAGATGTTGAGTTACTGCAATACCAAGATATTAATGAACATAGCCCAAATTAGTCATTTCAAAACCTTTCCTCAATTCCTTATTTATGGATGCAATGTAGCTCTCATTGTTTCCTGTCATCAAAATATCATCTACATATACCACAAGATATACAATTGTTTTTCCAACCTTCTTGACAAACAAAGTTGCATCATTAAGATTATAATGTTTGAAATTGAGTTTCAGAAGATGCTTAGTTAGTTTTTCATACTAGGCTCGCGGTGCTTGTTTGAGGCCATACAAGGATTTCACAAGTTTGCATACTTTATGTTTATGTCCTTTTATAGAAAATCCTTTAGGCTGGGACATAAAAAAATTCTCTTTTAGATATCCATTCAAAAAAGTAGTTTTTACATCCATTTGATGGAATTTCCAACCATTTCTGAGCTGCAAGGGCAAAGAGTGTCCAGATGGTAGCCCATTTTGCTGTGGGGGAAAAAGTCTCCTCATAATCGACCCCTTCCTTCTGTGCAAAACCTTTTGCCACAAGCCTGGCTTTGTGCTTGTCAAGTGAGCCCTCAACTTTACACTTGTTCTTGTAGAGCCACTTGCAGCCAATTAGTTTGGTTCCAAATGGAGGATCAACCAGCTTCCAAGTGCCATTCTTTATCAATGCATCATACTCCTTTTGCATTGCTTCTTTCCATTCATCATGAGAAGCAGATTCTTTGAAGGAAGTTGGTTCAAAATCTGTAGATAAATTCAATTCACAACCATAAGAAATATCCATATCAATAGGTGAATCAGAGTCATCTACATCACCTCCATTTTGCTGGGTTGAATTTCTAGTTCCTATCTTTCCAACCTCATCAGGATGAACACTTTGAAGTGTCTTTGTCAGCCACTTTGGGGGCCTTTCTGAGATGGTCTAGGCTGCTCCGTTGATTGAGTTGGGACTGAATCAAGATTGAGTCTCCCAATTCTGTCAATCACATCACTCAAAGTATCATTCGTTGTTGGAGTTTCATGCGGGGGAGAGAGTGCTTCAGAAGAAGATTCCACAGGTTGATCTAGTATAGGAATCCCCCCTTCAAGGTGTGGAATCTGATCATCAAATTTTTTGAAATGATTTTTCATTTATGAATCTATCTAAGTGATCAAGTTGTTTCTCAACAACATTGTTAGTTTTTGATGATTCAAGAAATATTACACCTCTAGATACAACAAACTTTTTATTGACTTCATCATCGATATGCTTTGGAGGTGTTTGAATACCTCGTGAAGACACACTTACGACTTCTTGCACCAAGTTTGTTTCTATGTACCTTTGGTATCAAGGCATAACATGTGGAACCAAAGACCCTGAGATGCTTTACCGAAGGAATGTGCCCATACCACATTTCCTAAGGAGTCTTGTTTCTAATAGCATTAGATGGACATCTATTCTTTTCATATACAACACATAGAACTGCACAACCCAAAACATCAATTTTACATTTTTGAAAAACATCATGGAGCACACCATATTTAAGATTGTCCTATTCATTCTTTCAACTACTCCATTCTGTTGGGGATTATAAGGCACATTTGTTTGATGTTTGATCCCGTGTTGGTGAAGATAGTTTTCAAATTCATTTGAAGTGTATTCTTTTCCATTATCAGTGCGAATAGAGCCAATATGAGATTGTGCATCATTTTCAATGCATGTATGAAAGTTCTTGAATGTTTGAAAAGCATCAGATTTGTTCTTCAATAAATAAACCCAACACATTCTGGTGTAGTCATCAATAAATGTCATCATATATTTATTTCCATTTGCAGAAGGAACATGCATTGGACCACATAAATCTTAATGAATGAGTTCAAGTTTTCTATTTGCTCTGGAATGTGAATCATGAAAAGATTGTTTGATATGCTTTCCTAGAATGCAAGCATCACATTGCTTAAGTTTCCTAGGAATTGTAGGCAAACTAGTAACACCATTTTTCCTCAACAAGCGGAGGCTATCATAGTTCAAGTGTCAAAATCTAGCATGCCATAATAAACTTGATGGAAATATACCTTCTTCATAATGAGAATTGTATGAGAAATTTTGTGCACGAGCAGAGGTACCCTACAGCTTGAGAAGCCTTTCTTCTTCTATCCCCATCATGACAAGTGAGTGGTATGATGCTTTTCTCACCTCAAGATTGCCATCAAACATATGAATGGAGTGTCCTTGCTGGCGGATGTGGACCAAGGACAACAAGTTTCTCCTCAGCTGTGGGGGATATAAAACATGATGCAGAAGAAAGTCTGGAAGACCAGGCAATTTTAGCCTGATTGTACCAAGCCCTGATGGCTTGAGTTTTGATTTGTCTGCAATATACTTATCCATCAACATTGTCTGTAAATTCTTCAAAAAAATCTCTTATAAAAGTCATGTGGAAATTTTCTCCTGAATCAAGCAACCAATCATTTTTCTAAGAAGCAAGTGAAGCATTAAATAAGTCTTCATTTACTCCAATATTACGGTGTGCCACAACATAGTGAGCAGATTCAGGTGCTTTACCTTTCTCTTTGTCATTAGTTTTACCTTTGGGTTGGTTTCTTTCATGCTCAATTCTTTCCCAAGGCAACTTGCATGTGGATGCATCATGTGATCCATCTATTTTGCAGGATATGCAGTGCAAATCTAACTTTTCTCCTTGAGAGTGTCTACCCCCCCGCCTCTAAAATTTCTTCCTCTTGCTCTTCGACCACCTCTTCCTCTGGAAGAATATTGAGCAAGATTCTTCTCTCTATGTGCAAGGCACATAACCTCTTCAGAAGACTGAGTAATTGTCATCTTCCCAAAAGCTTTCTCTCTTTCAACAAATTTTTTCACAAGGGAGTCAAAGGTAATATCTTTGAGGTTTCCATTTGCTTTCAATGACTCAAGATAATTTGATTAAGTAGGATAAAATGCCTTGAGAAAAGCTATCAGAGGAATGTCCAGTTCAACATTAGTGACTTTGATATCAAGCATAATATATTTTACTTCTGATGCAAGAGCAAGAGGATCATCACTTTGTAATTCAAGGGTGAATAATTTAATCATGAGTTGAACAAATTCAAGTGCAAAGTGTGAGTCATAGAGTTCCTTCAATTTTTGTAAGGCTTCGAAAGCATTTGAAAATGGAAAAATATGGCAACTCGCCTCTTCATTTACTGGTGCTGCCTTCAATGCATAAGCCTTGCTATTCTTATTTTCCCAAATGGCGAATTCTTTGTCTAGGGTAGGCTGTTCTGGCTCTTTATCTCGATTTCCAACAAACACTCCTTTCCACAGCTCATTAAAAATGAGAGTGTGTTTGATTTTTTGAGACGACTCAGGATAATTTTCCTTCCCATTAAGGACCACTCCCACAATAGATATTAATGAGTGCATTTAAAAAAAAGACATACTTCTTCTGCCAATAAGCTGTAAGAAATTGCACTTCTGCTTGTAAAAAAAAAAACTACAATTTTAATGTATATAACAGAGGTATGGACATGCTCACAAAACCCAACAGGTGAGTACATATGCAAGGATTCCACTTCAAAAGGTCCAATTTAGAGATGGTCCACATAAAAATTGAACCTCAATGTCTAACTATCAACAAAGCACACATTCCAGACATGTACCTCATGGAGTAGTTGCCTCACATAACCAGCTGAATGTCTGCAGCAGTTGCCAGAGAGGGGAAAACCTGCATAACGATTATCAAATTCTTGACAAAGGCACACCTGTGGAGTGGTTGCAAGAGGCCAGTTCTGCAAAATAGGTGGAACATAGGAAGAATAGGTGGAAGGGAGTTACAAAGCAGAGAGGGAAGCCAAAAATGGCGCTGGCTTTGATACCATGTCAGACCAGGAGGTAACTCCTCAAATGTAATCGTAGTATTCATTCAGGTTGTTTATTATTATATACAAGAGGGAGTGACTGTTCATTTCATCTCCCGATGACTCTCCATTTCCTCTATTATTTATTTACACTAATTACAGTTGTTCACCCAATCCCTATGATTAGGTGTAAACAATATGTAATGTTTTAATCCTTATTATTAAATTAAAGAAATGCAAACCTTTGAGTTATTTTGTTTGTTAACCTTTGGTTGCTCTTTATGCTGTCTTCAAGTACATTCCAGTGAAGGGAGTCAATCATTCCTTTAATTGGATGATCAAAAGTGCATGTCACATAAGCTACATAAAGTCATTAGAGCTACAGAAAATCAATGATTCTGTAGCTATTTATTTTTGAAAAAGAGAGGGATAAAAGAAAATGGGATTCTAGAAAATAAAATACAGAGAAAATTTAAGATGCAAAGAATTCTTGGTTTTCATCTTGAATTTTCTGTATAAACATGCCAACAATTGTTGGTTTTCATGTTTATACACATTTATTATTATTTTTTATTTTCATTTATTTATTTATTATATAAAAGAAAAATTCTAAGGTGGAGAAGAAGAAGAGTTCTTCTTAACCAACTTCAAATCAGAGTTGTCTTGGAAAATCTTTACAAATTCCTCTTTTGTCATGGGCTTGTGGTAGATCCTGAGTCGATGCCCATTCATTAGGAGAGGAAATTTTTCTCCATCAATAGTCCTAATTCAGACCACTCCATTATCAAAAACATTTTCAATCTCATAAGGCCCAAGCCCGTGAGTTTGAAATTTTCCTTGGAAATTTTTGAACTTTGAATCAAAGAGTAATGCCTAGTCTCCTGGCTGAAATTCTCTTTTTGATGTACTTATCATGCCATCTAGATCTTTTTTGCTGGACCAAACTAGTCTTCTGGATAGCATCTTGCCTTATTTCATCAAGCTCATTGAGTTGTCCCATTCTTTTTTTTTTTGTGCTTTTGATAAGTCAAGTCCCAACATGACTACTATCTTGTAGGTCTGGATCTAAAAATCAATTGGAAATAGGACCTGCTTCCCATAAACAAGTTCATAGGGACTATGTCCTGTAGTGTTTCTCCATGTGGTATAGTATGCCCATAAATCTTCTGGAAGCTTTTTAGCCCAGTCTCTTCTATGCAAGTGAATTGTCTTGGTAAGGATTGCTTTAATCATTTTATTGGTAGACTCTACTTTCCCATTTGCTTTTGGATGGTATGGAGTAGACTTCCGATGCTTGATTTTATATTCTTCCACTATATTTTGCACTACTTTGGATGTGAATTTATTTTCTTGATCTATTACAATTTCTCTTGGGACACCAAAACGAGTAAAAATATCCTCAAAAAGAAATGAAACTACAATGCTACTACCCACTTAGTAACATAATCAATGCATACAAGAATATATATTTTTTGTTTTAAAGATGGATTAATTGGTCCAACAAAATCCAAAGCCCATTTTTCAAAAGGTTCGATGAGTACCTGGGGCTGTAGTGGCATTTCATCTGAAGGAACATGTTTCCCCATTATTTGACAACTATCACACCTCTTAACATATTCCTTGGCATCCTTAAAAAGGGAAGGGTAATAATATCCTAAGAGAAGGACTTTATAAGAAGTTATTTTGTCATCAAAATGATCTCCACATGGTTCATCATGGCATGCTTTAAGTATTTCAGGTATTTCATCTTCTCTTACACATCTTCGGATGATGAGATATGGTCCTGTCTTGTATATTTCTTCATTTATCCATAATAATATGCACTTGATTGGATTATTCTTCTCTTTTCTCTAGGAAACAAATAGAAGGGTAATTTTCCTAAAACTAAATAATTAACAATATCTGCAAACCAAGGTGATTTAGTAGACAATGCAAAAATATATTCATCAGGAAAATTATCCTCTACAAGTATATCATTGTTATCATTTTGAATTCTAGATAAAAGTCAACAATTGTGTTTTGTTTTTCAGGTCGGTCCAGAATGGTGATATTGAATTCTTGTAACAGTAATAGCCATCTTGTTACTATGCCATTAGTAACTGGTTTGTTCATTAAATATCTAATGGAAGAATGATCTGTATGAACGAAAGTTTCATAGCTAGTAATGTAATGTCTAAATTTATTAATAGCATGTATGACTGCTAGAAAATCCTTTTTGGTTACAATATAATTTAGCTCTGCAGGAGTTAAATTTTTACTGGTATAATAAATGGCATAAGGAGTAAGGTATTTTTGTCTTAATACAACTCCTAGAGTTGTATCTGAAGCATCAGTTGATATATGAAAAGGCAATTTCCAATTAGGTCCTTTTAAGATAGGTGCTTCAAAGATTTTATTTTTCAAAGTTTCAAAAGCCTTTTGACAATTAGAGTTCCAACTAAATTCATAGTTCTTGGTGAGTAATTTGAAGAGTGGGGATGCAACCTTTGTGAAGTTTTCTATGAATCTTCTATAATATCCAGTAAAACCAAGAAAACTCCTAACTTCTCATTGACAACTAGGGATTGATAATTTGGAAATAGCTTCTACCTTAGATGAGTCTACCTTAATTCAATTTCCTAAAATATGGTCACCTAAAACAATTCCTTCATTAAACATCATAAAACTGTTATGAAACCAACTCACAAAAAGAAAGAAAAGATATATCAACGACTTAAAAACCAACCTCTTCGAGGGGGAAACGTCCTTTACATTACACAAATGAACAATTCTTGGATGATACAAATGACAAAACATCCTTTCTATATATAGGAGTATAAGGGGTCACACTATAACCAAAGCCGACCTAACAATAATAATATAGGGGGATAAAAATAACAATAGTGGGCTTCTATGGGGCACAATAATAACAATATGGGGACAATAGAGGAACAACAATAACAATAAGGGATACAATGACAATAGTAATGGGGGAATCAATAGTATTATAGGAACCTAACATACCCCTCTCCTTCAAAAAAGCGTTGTCCTCAACGCTTGAGTAGTTCTATATGCTTCTGTATAAAGTTCTCACCTTCGCATGTGGAATCTTCAACGGGTAAGTTCTTCCACTTGATGAGATACTCTGAAATCGATCGATTTTGTAGTTGTCAAGTTCTTGTTTCTTTGACTGCTTCAGGTTCCAATATGGCTTTTCCTTCCTCATCAAGTTTTGGCAATATTGTTTGAACTGGGAGCTTGTCACCTATAACCTTCTTTAAGCATGAGACATGGAAAACTGGGTGCACTCGAGAAGTTGTAGGAAGCTCCAATTTTCCATATTACATATCTTTTGCGACACCTTGTACGGACCATAATACTTTGGTGATAATTTATTATCCTTCTTATCTTGCTTGAGGGACATTTGTTTATATGGTTGTAGCCGTAGGAATACAGAATCACCTACATCAAAACTTCTTTCGTTGCGATGTTGATCTGCCTGTTGTTTCATTCTATTCTGTGCCAAGGTGAGGTTACCCTTTAAGAGTTGGAGAACTTGTTGTTGATGCTCGATGTGATATTCCACTACTTGAACCTTAGATTTTTCTCTTAAATATGATGTGATGGATGGTGGATGATATCCATAAAGTTCCATAAATGGGGTCACTTTTGTTGCAGTATGGAAGGAAGTGTTATACCACGATCCAACCAAAGGCAACCATTTGACCCATTGTGTCTATTTATCAGATACAAAGCAACAAAGATATCCTTCCAAACATTTGTTTACTATCTCAGTTTGCCCATCAGATTGAGGATGATAAGATGAGCTATGAGCTAACTGAGTACCAAGACAAGAAAATAATTATGTCCATAAAATTTACAGTGAAAATGGGATCTTTGTCACTTACAATAATCTTTGGCTTTCCATGTAGCTTTTGAATTTTTTCCATAAATGAAGTAGAAACTGTACTTGCTTTAAATGGATGAAATAATGCAAAAAAATGTGCATACTTGGTAAGCCTGTCAACTACCACCATGATAACACTCTTTCCTTCGAACTTGGGTAAACCTGTGATAAAATCCATTGAAACCTCCTCCCAACGTTGGCTTGGAATGGATAAAGGTTGTTATAGACCAGGGATATTAATTGTTTCAACTTTATTTTGTTGGCAAACCAAACATTCTGCCACAAACTTTTGAATATCTGATTTAAGGCCATCCCAAAAAATTCCTTCTTAACCATATGGTAAGTTTTTAGAAATCCAAAATGCCCTCCTAAGGGAAAGTTATGCAATTCCCTAAGAATCTTTTGTTTGAGTTGGGAATTCTTACATAGGTATAACCGATCTTTGTACCATAACGGATCATTTTTCCAACTAAATGTATCATATGTACTGGGATCTTGTTGTATCTTTTGAATGAGTGCCCACACTTCTTCGTCATTCTTCCATTCATCCCTTGCTTCATTTATCCAATCTGGCTGGATAATATAAATGGCGCAAAGAAATGCTTCCACATCCTCATCCTTTCTTGAGAGTGCATCTGCCACAACATTTTGCTTCCCTTTTTTGTAGATGATTTCAAAGTCATAACCCAACATCTTTGTGACCCATTTTTGCTGCTCTTCTGAAGATAATCTTTGTTCTAAAAGGTATTTAAGACTATCATGATCTGTTTTTACCTTGAAGTGTCTTCCCATTAGGTAGGGTCGCCATTCCTTAAGTGCATGTAGTATTGCCAACATTTCCTTCTCATAAATAGCTTTGTGTAAATACTTTCCTTTGATTGGACGGCTTTCAAAAGCAATGGGTCTTTCTTCTTGCATTAAAACAACATCAATTCCATTTCCTGAGGCATCACATTCCATAATAAAGGTTTCTGTGAAGTCCAGTGTAGCTAAGACAAGTGCTTGTATCATTGTGTCTTTAAGATGCTTAAAGGCCTTCATTGCTTCTGGAGTCCATGAAAATGCATCTTTCTTTAATAATGTTGTTAGAGGTGCTGCTATTCTCCCATAATTCTTAACAAACTTGCGATAATACCCTGTCAACCTGATAAATCCTCGAAGAAATCGTCGCAGATGCTTTATGGATGTGGGAATTTTCCATTCCTTAATGGCTTTAATTTTGCTAGGGTCTACCTTAACTCCTTCATGAGATACAATATGACCCAGATATTCCACCTCTTGTACTCCAAAGAAACATTGGGATCTTTTTGCATATAATTGTTTTTCCTCCAATAGTTGTAGCACCCTGTCAACATGTTCAACATGATCCTTCCAAGACTTGTTGTAGATTAGTATATCATCAAAGAATACTAACACAAATTTTCTAAGGAATGGTTTGAAAATTGAATTCATCAACCCTTGAAATGTTGAAGGTGCATTGGTAAGGCCAAAAGGCATGACCAAAAATTCATAATGACCCTCATGAGTTCTAAATGTTGTTTTCGGAATGTCTTCAATCTTCATTCTAATTTGATGATACCCTGAACGAAGATCAACTGGTGAAGTAAATTGATCCATGCAATTCATCCAATAATTCATCAATGACAGGAATGGGGAACTTATCTTTAATAGTGAGCTTGTTGAGCTCCCTATAATCTGACACATGAGCCATGATCCATCCTTCTTGTGCACCAATACTATTGGAGCAGAGAAAGAACTTTGACTAGGTTGAATTATACCAGCCTCTAGCATTTCTCCAAACATACGCTCAATTTCACTCTTTTGGGCATAGGGATATCTGTAAGGCTTGACGTTTGGAGGAACACTTCCTGGAATCAAATGAATAGCATGATCATGATCACAAATAGGTGAGAGGCCTTTTGGAGTCTCAAATACCTTGGAATGATTGTCCAAGACTTTTTGGAGATCTGGAGAAATAGATGATTTTGATGTGGGAACCTCTAGTGAACATAATTGTGCATTTATGCCTCGTTGTTCTTTCTTTAGAAGCTTGGTCATTCCGCTAGAGCATATTATCATTCATGGTTTCCCTATGATACCACTTAATTCAACTTCCTTTCCTTCTGAAGAAAATTTCATGAAAAGTTCTTGAAAATTAAAAGCTATTATACCCAAGGATTGTAGCCATTGGACTCCTAGTACAACATCAACACCACCCGTTGGAATGGAAAGCATTGGGCTATTCAATACATATTCTCCCATGGATAGCTTGATATTATGGCACTTTCCTAAACAAGTGATGGTTCCTCCACTTGCAACCGTCACTTGACACTCTAGTGTTGGATATAGGAAGCATTCAATTCCTTGGCTATCTTACAATGAATAAAATTATGGGTACTTCCTGAATTAATCAACACTATTACCTTTTTCTTCTTGATATGCCCTTCTAGCTTGATAGTTTGAGGAGTGGTAATTCCAGCTAACACATTAAAAGATATGGTCAGATTCATTTCTTCTTTCTCTAGGGTTTGTTCCTAGAGAAAATATAGCGAGAAAAGATCTGAAATTTGGACCCGAAGTTCAGACCGATTTCTTCTCAAATAGGTTTGTTTTTTAGCTTCTGAAACTTTGTAGAGAAAAAGTTATAGCAACAATGCCATGATGGTCTGTTTGGAGTAGCGAAACCCTAGAATCCAAAGCTTTGGTACCAAATGTTATGAAACCAACTCACAAAAATATAAAAAAGATAGATCAACGACTTAGAAACCAACCTCTTTGAGGGGGAAACCTCCTTTACATTACACAAATGAACAATTATTGGATGATACAAATGACAAAACTTACTTTATATATAGAGGAGTCTAAGGGGTCACACTATAACCAAAGCCAACCTAACAATAATAATATAAGGGCACAAAAATAACAATAGTGGGCTTCTATGGGGCACAATAATAACAATACAGGGACAATAGGGGAACAAAAATAACAATAAGGGATACAATGAAAATAGTAATGGGGGAATCACTAGTATTATAGGGACTTAACAAAAACACTTTTCATGACTTGATGAAAGATTTGCTTCTTTACATCTTAGGAGATTTTTTTCTAAATTTTCAAGTGCTTCTTCAAAAGAATTTTCATAAACTATGAAGTCATCCATATATACTTCCACACAATCATGAATAAGATCAAAGAAAATTCATAGTACTTCCCCCATGGAGGGGTGAATGTGGTTTTGTCTTGATCTTCAGGTGCTACCTGAATCTGATTATACCCACTAAAACCATCCAAAAATGAGAAATATTTCTTCCTTGCTAATGTATCTAAAACTTGATCTATGTAAGGAAGTGGAAAGTGATCTTTCAAAGCCGCTTTATTAAATGCCCTGTAATCAATGCATACTCTCCATTTTACATTTTTCTTAAGAATGATTACTAGGGGTGAAATCCATTGACTATCTGATATTGGATAGATGAAATTTACTTTTAACAGTTTCTGCAATTCTTTAACAATTTCTTTTAAGTTTGGATTCATTCTTCTTTGTGGTTGTCGAATTGGTCTAGCACTCTCTTCAATATATATATTATATGATATGCCTGCAGGTTTTAGGATCAATTCCTTTCATATCAGTATATTCCCATGCATATGCAGAAGAGTGTTTTTGTAATATTTCTACCATTTTCTTTTTCTGTAATTCTTTCTAGCTTTCATTGATTTATCTTAAGGTTTTTCCTGAAAAAATTCTATTGAAGAATTTCCAAAATTTTCCATAGAATGTAAAGACATTTGTCTAGATGATAGATATTCGATATTACATTGTTCTTGAAAATTTTGACTATCATCACAATATAAAGAGGGTTCATGATTTTCTATTGAATTTAAAATATGATCCTCCTCGTTTATTTGTGCAATAGTGAAAACTGGTTGTACATCGTTATCTTCATCCATCCATTCTTCATTTTCTACTTCTATTGTTTTTGCAGGTGGGTACAATGTAAATTTCTTTGTCGAGCTTCCATTTGAGATAAAAATGTCTCCTGATCTACAATTGATAAAGGCATAAATTTTAGCTAACCATGGCCTTCCTAAAATCAATGATGTCCTAAATTATTCTTGGGGGTTAGAATCATAAAATCAACTGGAAATTCTCAAGAATCTAGGGATGCATATATATCGTCTAACACACCATCAGGTTTAATTACAAACATGTCTACTAATTGTAACAATGTTGGTGTTTATTGAAGATTAGGAAGCTTCAATTTTTTCCATAGTTTGTTTGCTCATTATGTTTATGGCTGCTCCTAGATCAATCAGAGTGTTTGGTATTTGAGTTCCATTGATGTGTGTTTTTACAATTGGACTTCCTGGTTCTTTGACAACATATGAGATGATAATTCCAAAAGGGAAGCTAGTCACTAGACAGACAACTTTCAAGGAAGAAAATTCCATTGAAGAAAAGGAATGTTCATGCTCAGGTTTTGATGAAGAAGAAGCAAAATTTGTTAGAAGGTTAAAGAAAAGTATAGGTAAATACAAAGGAAAACTTCCATTTAATTGTTTTAATTGTGGAAGAGTGGGGAATTATGCCTCAAAATGTCCTTATAAGAAAGAAGAAAATCGTCCTAAAGGGAAAGAAGAGAACAAGTCTAATAACATCTAGAAAGAGAAAAAATTTAAAAGGAAAAGCTTTTATGCTCAATAAGATAGAAATATATCTGAAAGTTCCAATGAATCCTCTAGTGAAGACGGAACCAATGAATTAATTTTGATGGCCTTGGAAGAACTTAAAAATGATTGTCAAAAATATGAAGAAGAAGAGGAAGGTGAGGTAGATCTTGAGGGGGAGTTGATTCGTGCCCTAGATGAAATAGACAGACTTAGACAAAAGAATAGAAAGTAGAAAGATATCTTATTGAAATATGTAAAAGAAGAATCTAATTCAGAAAAAATTATCAAGTTGAAAGTTGACTTCAAGAAGCAAAGAGGGTGGAAGATATTTTGATGCAACAAATAAAGGAGAGAACCCAAGAGTGTGAAAGATTGGAAGAAGAGGTGGTAAGTCTGAACAAGAGGCTAGAGAAGGCACAAACTAAATTAAACATGAATATTCAGCATATAAAAGGTTTTGAAAAGCTAGATGCAATATTAAATACTCATAGGTCTCCACTCATAAAGGTTGGGTTAGGCTATGAAGGAGAATCCAGTGAATCCAAGGCAGAGGATAAAAGGACAATCAATTTTGTAAACTATTTTAGGGAAGACAATGATAATTCACATTAATTTGAGAAACAAAATTGAGTAACACTTCAACATCGAATGAACAACTACAAAGAAACACTACTAGAAAAGTGCATAAGACAAAAGGAATGGACAATAAAACAACAAACTATTAGAGACAATACTTCTTCACGAGACAAGATTATCAAATGTCAAGATGGTTATATCCTCAAATGACATCCACTACCAGGTAAAAATAAATTTCTATGGATATTGTTACTGTTGTAAAAATTTTGGACATAAAGCCATAGGTCGTAGAGAGTATGTCAAATAAATGATCTGGGAAATTATAAGAGAAGTAAGGCTAATAATGGATTAAGAAAAATCAAAACAAACATGAATCTAGACAAAAATGCATTTCCCCTCTCCTTGATATCATTGGATGTTTCTATTATCACAACTTTGGGCACAAGTCATATGAATGTCATCTTAAATACAATATATTATCATCTTAGAACAATTATAGAATAGATGGATGCATGCAATGGAGAAAGAAGAAGGAAGAAAATAAATCCGATAAGCGTGACCTAGTTATATATGCTCAAGATCAAATCAGTAAATGGTACATGGACAATGGATTCTCTAGACATACGATAGGAGATAAAAGCAAGTTTTTATCCTTGGATGAATATAAAATTGGAATTGTCACATTCGGCAATGATTAAGTAGGAAGAATTAGAGGAAATGGAACAATTAGTCTGAACAAAGGAAGAGGAAAGGCTCATGATGTACTATTTGTAGATGGTCTAAAACATAATTTTTTGAGTGTAAGTTAGATATGTGACAAAGGGTGTGATGTTCTCTTCAGGGCTCAAGACTGTGAAATCAAGTCAACAACTATTGGGAAGATTCTTGCTAAAGGAGTTCGAACAAAGAATAATGTGTATATCTTTAAGGAAGAGAGAGAAGAATGCTACATGAGAAAACAAGATGAATCTTAGCTATGGCATAGGAGATTAGGACATCTCAATTTTGATCACATCATCAAGCTTTGTAAGAAGAGAGAAGTTAGAGATCTACCAACAATAAAGAAGCCTCAAAACACTACCTTCAAGTCATGTCAAATGGGAAAAAAAACACGAACATCATTCAAAGTTAAAGCTAAATTGTCAAGTAGTAATGCGTTGCAACCAGTTCATATAGATTTGTGTGAGCCTTCTAGAACATAAGCACCAGGAGGAGAAAAATATTTTATGCTAATAATTGATGATTATTCTAGATTTACATGGGTGGAATTTATCATACATAAGTTAGAAGCATTTGAGAAATTCAAAATATTCAAAGCATTGGCAAAAAATTAAATAGGGTGACAAAGGAGGTGAATTTACTTCATATGAGTTTTCATACCTGTGTGATGAACTTGTCATAAAAAGACAATATACTATTGTAGACACACCTTAAATAATGGAGTTTCAGAGAGACAAAATTGATATGTTTAGCAAATGGCTAGATCCATGATGCAAGAAAGAAACATTTCTCAAACCTATAGGGCAGAAGTGGTACATACATGAATACATATTCTCAATAAGGAAAATATTAGATCAAACTATGATAACGCACCTTATGAACTGTGGCACGGTAAGATAAATTCAATCAAACATGTTAAAGTATTTGGGAGTAAATTCTATATAAAAAATAATGATGAAAATATAGGAAATTTTGATCCTCGATCAAATGAGGGAATTTTTTTGGGACATTCATCAAAAAGTAAGGGATATAGATATTATAATAAAAGACTACATAATATTGTGGAATGCATAGATATAAAGTTTGACGAAGTGCTACCTGATAATAAAAAGAGCACAAGTTTTATCAATCCTCTAGATCATCATCATTGTTAGTGTCAGTCTTGTTAGCCTATCACCTGGATCAAATGTGCTTTTACAATGCTTGGCAGGACTATCAAAATCAAAATTTTCATGTCTCTAGATTTACATAGTAAAATTTGGTCACTATTTGGTCAGTCTAGAAATGAGGTCAATCTTTTGAAAATTCGCTCATGCTTCTCACCTATCACATTTCTATGAAAGTGTCATAATAAAGGCAAGTCAGTCATCATCATCATTCCATTTAGTTTTAGGCCATCCATTAGGTCGCTAGGGTTTCCATGGTCCATCATTTTCATGAATAAATCCATTAGTGAATAGAGCATGACAAACAAATCTTTGGTATTGATTTGTGAGTTATCACACATTCATCATGTTTTCATGTTTGAAAAGTTCCAGAAGAAGAAATTCCAGTGCTTAGGGAAGTGAAAAGACAACTCAGGTTTCAACATTAAATGTGACTCTATTTTCAAAAGTGAAAAATCAGTTTTCAAAGGTTTGTGGGTCCCATTTCTTTTTAAAAAAGAGAAATAATTTTTTCCTATATAAACTCAAAAGCCCAAAACTTGTTTCATTTACCTCTTATTCACTCCTAAGTATCAAGCTCTCCCACTCAAAAGAGAGAAAAAGTCAGTTTTTTAGGTAAAATTGAAAAAAATCTTGATGCGCTGCACACAGAGACAAAGTGCTGTGCTTGGAGGCTTGGAACTGCACACAGAGACACTACGCTATGCATAGGCTAACTGCGATGCACACAGGCTAACTGCATTGCGCACATGGCCGAGTGTCCAGAAAACGCCCAAATTTCTCCCAAATTTGATTTCTAAGCCTGCAAACTTGATTTCATTGTTTTCTAAGCCAAGCAACAAGTAAGTATACCATTATTCTTCCTTCTTTGTTTTTCAGCATCATCTCATGCCAATGATTTTTCAAATTAGGGTTTGTAGTGAAATTTCTCATGGGGAATGATAGGTTGATAATTGCCATTTTTACTTTTTGGTTTCTAAACATGAAAAATGTTGCCCTACACCTATATACATGTTTAATAAACTATTTTAACCACTCAGTCAAACTCAAAGAAGAATTTTACCTCTCCAAAATTGAAACCCTAGTTCATTCCTAGGGGTTTTTGGGCACTTTCACTACAAACTCTATTTTTGCTTCTCAAAAGCAGATCATTACTCCACTGCTTTTCCACTCATTTTCATCAGATTTCCAAAGTTCATTTCCACCTCTTTCAAAACTCCTTTACCATTTTGTCAAACTCCACCTTCACATCACTTCATTTTTTGCTCATACCTCACAATTTTTCTCATTTTCCAGCTGCTAGGGTTTTTGTCATCATGGAAGCATAATCTTCACTAGGGAGGAAGAGACATCATAAGGGAGGGAAAATCCTCAGATATGAGCCATCAAATTGTAGTGAAATCAACTCATATCCCTTTATCAAACAATGCTTTGAATATGTACATTTCTTGGAGTTTTGCAACAGGGTGAGTGAGGTAGGTTTTCATGAGCAGTTGACAGATTGGGTGGCAACTCAATTGAAGGGCGAAAGTGTTGTTATTTCTGGTGTTGAATTCACTTTTTTAGTGGCCTCCATTTCACTTGCTACAGGGCTACTAGACAATGGTGAATATTGGTTAAAGGGAATGAACCTAGATCTTGAATATTATATGTCTTTCTTAAAAACACCATACAGGGAAAAACATGCTTGCACTATGCCTTTCAGATATTTATTGGAGAAATATGCCCCTTTAATGAAGATTATCATGAAGTTCTTTACAAGTGAAGGAAGATTCTCCAGGTTGTATGCTTATAATTTTCACCTCCTAATGCATTTCACCTCTCAAAAGCCACTCAACATGTGTAACTACCTATTCAAGAGCATTTCCAAAATGTCAGAGAAAATAAAAATGAAGAACAAGGGGCACTACCAAAGTCTGTTTCATCATAGTTTGATCAAGACTATAGTCCTTCACCAGCTTGCAGAGAAAGGTATGGCTTGAGAAACCTTTTTGGTAACATTCCTAAAATGGAATGAAGCAAATGTAGCAGCTCAATCCTCTAGCATACCAAAACAAAAAATGGAAGTGGGGTCCTCTAGCAAATCAGTTGAGAAACTCAAGCACCTAAGCTTGAGGTGACCAAGATGTACAAGAGAGGATAGAGGCTTGTGTTTTCTTCTCATTGTGAGAAAGAGGCCAAGCCTTCTTAATCAACAAAACAAGGATCGACAGCGAAAGATAAAGACACAATTGAGCATGAGTTTGAGCTAGTTGATTTAGAGGCAAAGGATCAGAATTCAAAGCATGCAACCGAAAATTAGAGATAAAGACTCTCAGATCAAGGATATTACAATCAACATGGTGAGAGCTAGATACATCATTTCATTCCTTGAACATGAGAATAGTCAGCTCAAAGAAAAGGAATTGATAATGGAAAAAAACAAACCAAGTTATTGCAGTAGGTTGGCAAGGGAAAATAAGTCATAGAGTCAAGTGATACTAAAGGAGCAAAAGGGAAAAGTAAGAGGAAAAGACCAAGAACAAAGGGGCTGAAGAAATCATTGCAAGAGGAAGAAGAACATATTTTCTGTATTCAAGCTTCGGTGATCCATAATGAATTAAACAAAGTCTTTCGGTAGAAATCACATGAGAGAATTTTTTGGCCGATGCATTTCGAACCAACAAGTGTGGTTCATCATTAGGACCAGATGAAGAGGCAGACCATGGTAAAGGCTTAAATAGAGAGCAATGTAGAGACGTAATTTGTTGAATGAAGACCAAGACCTAGAGGACATAATTGCTCTTGAGGTCAATCAAAACAAGGAGTATTAGCTCAACAGGGTGAATGAACACTTGGAGAATCTCATTGAGAAGGCAAACAAAGATAATTAGTTTCTTAGGCATATGGCGCACCACTACTAGGCTCAAAACATGATCACCAATGTCAAGGTAAAGCATCTTGAAAACAAGCTCAAAGAAGAAAAAAAGGACCAAAAGTATGAGGGAAACTTGGAGATGCTTGCTGAAGCAACTATGAAGGTTTAACATACATAATTTTATAGCTTATAGCCAATTTTGAGCAAATTCTGAGCAAATTCTGAGCAATTTTAGTTTTTTGTGAATTTAGGAGCTAAATTCAGAAAATCAGCAGCTTCAGAAGCGCAACGCCAAGGCGTTGCGCTTTCTCCTTAGGAATATATTTTAGGAAAAGTTTATATTTTTGGAAAGATCTTGCCATCCTCTAAAAACCCATTTGCTCAAATTTTACAGAGGTGGCTCATTTTTGGAGAAAAGTGCAAAAAAGTGGAAAAAAAATAACACTTTGTACCCTTTTTTAACAGGCGCTGCACACCTGGAGAGACCTTGGGAGAATGGATTTTTGAACGCCTGCCCATGGTAAAAATTTAGAAATTCAAACTTTTCTGGAAACTAGACTTGAATGGCTAGTTGACCGTTCCCTCAGATTTGCATTTTGACCTCTGGAAGGCACCTGAATGTTAGCTCAAAGTCGGCGCTATGTTTCTGCACTTTTCTGTGTTTTAAATTGTAGATTTCACTATGTAAAATTTCTAGTTTCCCGTTTGACTTAGTCAAAGTCAAGGTTCTCTATGTAATGGCACCCGTTTCGAGGCTAGGTGATGTAGGCATGAATAAAGGTACATCATAGGTTGTTTTTATGTTTATTAGGCCTCATAAAGGAAGCAAACTCCTAAACAAACTCTCCAAGAAGTGTTTGAGTTTCACCCTCTCACTCTCACCTATTGGTTGAGAGAATCTTGGAGTGAGTTCCTCCAACAAGGAATTCGACTCTTGAAGGTGGGAAAGTGGTCTAGGAGTGTCTATATCTATAATTTCTCTTCTAGAGAGAAGGGTTGGACTTTTTGTGGAGGAGGCTTGCATGTAATCTTCTTTTCAGCTAATACAGAGATAGTTGCAACTATTTTCAAGGAACTCTAGCCCAATGAGTTCATGGTGTTTGTTCTTAATTCTATTTGTTTTCTAATGGTTAAAACATATTTATCTACATGTTATCTCTTCTTTCTATGAATTTCTTACAGTGAAATATACAAAATTCTTGTTTCTCAAGCTCTGTTTATTTGGTTTTCATATTAATGTTCATGTCTTTCTAAACTAATGAAATCATGTTTGTTTATGCTCATTAGTTTCTTCTACATTTTCTCTCCTATACTACATTGACAATTATCTAAATACACCATAGCTTCTTATATCTATCTCCTTCTCATATTTTCTTTTGCACTCCTATTGCCTAGACCTATTTGTGGCTCCAAACCCTAGTTAAGCAAACCCTAAAATCCAAATTTTCACAAACACAATTTTTTTTTATATATATCTAGCCTAAGGCTCATTTTCTTTAAAGTCATATCACTGATAAGAGACTTAGAGAGATCCCTCTCATGCTCAGTAGGGCTAGCTACTGAGATGAAGTGGTTTGAGGTTACCCTTCTCGATTTCCTTTTCAACCTAGGAAATTGTAAGGATTAACAATTATCATGACAGTAAATAAAATGAAGTACAACATGAAGAATTAGAAAATACAGAGACTCTGCCAATATGTCCCTCAAGACACACACAAAAGAATCATCCTAAAATTCAAATCGTTGGAGATAAAAGTGAAGGAGTGCAAACAAGGAGGCAACTTGCAGAAAAATCAGACCAAATTCGTATTGCTATGTTATCACAGATTGAACCAAAGAACTTTGATGAAGCAAGTAAAGACAAAAATTGGATAGATGTTATGAATGAGAAGTTAGATCAATCGAAAAGAATAATACTTGGGAACTAACACCAAGACATGTTGGAAAGGATGTGATTGACACAAAATGGGTATTCAAAAACAAGATGTATGAACAGGGTCAAATTGTTAGAAACAAAGCCAGATTAGTGTGCAAGGGCTACTCACAAGTAGAAGGTATTGACTATGAAGAAAATTTTGCACCAGTTGCAAGATTGGAGGAAATAAACATGTTTTTGGCCTTTTATTGTTACAATAGTTTCAAAGTATACCGATGGACATGAAGTTTTATTTTCTAAACGAAGAACTTGAGGAAGAGGCCTATATGGAACAACTCGAAGGATTTTTATTATCAAATAAGCCTAACTATGTTTGCAGTTTAAAGAAGGCACTGTATGCTCTTAAATAAGAACCATGTGTATGGTATTCTAGGTTGGACAAGTACCTTCAAAAATAGGGTTTCAAGAGAGGAGGAGTTGATAATAATCTGTGCATAAAGGCTGATGGAGATAATTATGGTTGTGTATGTGGATGATATTATGTTTGGAAGCAATAAAGATCATCTAGTGAAATGGTTAGTTGAAGAGATGAAGTTTGAGTTTGAGATGTTAATGATCGGAGAACTTACCTTCTACCCAGGGTTGCAAATCCTACAAAAATATGGAGGCATATTCATTTGTCAGGAGAAGTACCTAAGAGATATGTTGAAGAGTTCCAAATGGAAGACTATAAACCTGTATCAACCCCCATGGAAATCAGATGCAACATATGTGCGGATGATGAATCCGGATGTGGATAAAAATATTTACAAATCTATGATAGGGAGTCTGCTATACCTAAACATTTCTGTACTAGATATAATTTTGGAAGTCATATTAGTGGCTAGATATAAATCAACACCTAAACATAGTCATCTATTAACAACAAAGAGGATATTCAGATACTTGAAAGGGACTACAGACTATGAACTATGGTACCCAAAAGGGACAAAATTTACATTAACAACATACACAAATGCGGGCTGGGCCAATTGTGTGGATCATAGAAAAAGTAAAAGTGGTGGTGTGTTCCACTTAGGAGAGTGTTACACGAAAAATTGTCACCATGACTTTTTGTAATCAATATGAGTCTATCACCACTCATACGTACCTCCTTTGCAAGTTTTAAACCTCAGCCCTTCATGTCAAGCCTTGAAAATGGGAGAAAGACCTTAAAAATATCTCAAATCCTGGTTTCACACTTTCTCCTAGCATTTCCTGTGGTACCGCACCCAATGGTCATGTCCCCTGCGAACCCGACCGCTCTGTCTGTTAAGTGATGGGTGCGAACCCTTGTAAAAGTTAAAAAGGTGTGAGTTCACTCTTAAAAACTCACCTTGGGCCACTTCTGGACGCTTCTAGAAGGAATATTACGCTGGCAAGTCTGCTCCACCTTGATTCATCCATTCCATAACTAAGGGAGCTAACTCCATGATATGAGGTGCTTATCCCATTGAAGAAGGAACTTATCCCTTCAATGGTGGACCTGCAACTTCCTCCATTTGCACTATAAATTCAGGCATTGGGCTGGTTGTAGGAGAGGTTGAAAGCTGAAGATTCTTGAGGGTAAATGCTGCTGGAAATTATACTTCCTTTTTGAGCTTGTGAGAGGAGAGATCACATACCTTTCATTCCATTTGGGAAGTGAGTGAGGCTTGTCAAAGTAGAGGAGATTCCTGCTTGGGCCCTGGAAAGAACTTGTGCAACATCAAGGCAAAGGTTATAAAGTTCTTTTATTCTTAAAGTTAATACAAACAAGTCGTTTTTCTCAATAAGCTATCTTTAATGGTTTATTTCATGAGCTCCTTGATCTTCATGATGAACATGTTTTATTTTATTTAGCTATGCAGGTGTTCTTTGATACGTGTTTTTTTGTGTATGTAGGTTATTAAAAGGGAATTGCTTGAAGCTGTTGGAACAAAACTGCCACAAACTAGCATTGGACTGAGGTAGGGTCTGATACACCTTGTAGCTTTTATTTATGAATTGAAGCATGTTTAGGGAAAGATAAATTTTCTTGTCCTGCTTGTTGCTAGATATCTGTTGATACTAGGGAGATCGGTCTTGTTCGCAAGAACGATTTATCCGGCCAACAAATTGGCGACTCCACTGGGGAAACGGTTTTGGTTTTTAATTTGTCTTTGCTTTGACTTGAGAAACTTGAGTTTGGGTTTCTGGTTTTTGCTTGATGTGTGTGGGATTGGGTAGTTCTTAGGTCCTGGATTGATTTTTTGTTTTTTAGACATTTTTACAAGGACTGCACGTTCTGTTTAAGTTACAGTGCGGACCTCCCCGCACTGTTAATTTACTGCACAGAGCGGTACCGCACCTGGTTACCAAAGGCCTGCGGACCCTGTCAAAATTTTTGAAAATCTTGAAATCTTTTTGTCCAGTTAGGTTTAGGTTATTTTATAGCTTTTAGTGTCTAACCAGATCTGCATGTGTCCTATCAGAAAGCCTTGTTGATGAGTTTCTTTTAGCAAATTCTTCATCTCATCAATCTTCATTAAGTTAATTGGGTGTTTTGAGTCTCTTTTTTGAGAAATTCTTAATTTGATTTCCTTTGGTCATTACTTGGAGGTTTGTCTTAGTCTTTTCACCATTTTGCATCTTTTTTCTTTTTACTTTTGTGTATGAGTGTTAATCGCCTTTGAGTGTTTTTATTTTTTGATCTTTGGAACTCTCACCCAATTTTCTTGATTTGCACTTGATTGGTTCTTAGCTTACATTAGAATCATCTTGTGTTTGAGAATTCTCTTGCATATATCACATTTGCTTAATTAGAATTCTCATTTTCAGAATATGAATGAAAAATGTGCATAGATTACATTTGCATACTTTTCATGTGAATTGTGCATAGATTACAATTGCATAGTTTACATTCTGAAAAAATCAATCATAGATTTAGATCAGTTTTCTTTGATTTTTTTTTATGCTTGTTTTGAACACACAAAAATAAAAATAAAGATTGTTTTGGAATTGATTTGTATTAGTTTTTCTTGATGAAATTAGTGCATTAGAGAATTTGTTATATTTTCTCTTACTGATCAATTTTTTGCATTGTTGGAAGTGAATGGAAACTCTTTCCTTACTTTAGTTAGGATTCATCGAATTGAAAAGATTACATTATCATATTCGATTGCATTCAGTTGAGTCGGGTCATAACACCATTGGTTTCATATCCATTTACCCATTTGAGTAATAACAGCCTAAATAACACAGCGCTTAATTAAAATTCATCTAGTAATTTTTACTTTTTTAGGGCTCTTTCCACCAATCTAGCTTAGGCTAGTGTCTTGGAATAGGTTTTAGTTAACTCTCCAAGACAGTAAAACAAGCAAGTAGTCAATCTTGCGGTAGGAAATAAATCCAATTGTTTCATCTATGCTCTGGGAAAGCTCCTCTTAAAGGAGAAGCACGAGATCATATCTGAACTAGTGAGGTAATCAATCCTTCCTCATTGGGAACGATAGCAGATATACACGTATTAAAAACGGTAAACCTTGGATTAACCATTGTCGAGGAGCCTGGGGTCACTTGTTGGTAAACCTTGGATTATGTCAAGGAGCCTTCAATGGGATTGAGCTTTGCTACTCTGCCCTTGCGTGTGTATCGGATCGTAGACTGTTCCCCCAGGTATATTTGTTTCTGTTGGTAACCATAGTGACCATATTCTATAGGATTCTTCCTAAGGTGACGGTGGAGGGAAGAT
>APFE030711786.1:0-16984 GCA_000404065.3 Pinus taeda
GATTTCCTCTTCCAAATCCTCGTGAAGAAATGTTGTCTTCACATCCATCTGTTCTACCTCAAAATCAAAAGCAGCAGCGACAGATAAAAGTAATCTAATAGAAGTTACCTTGGCAACAGGAGAAAAAATATCACCAAAATCAAATCCGAGCACCTGGGAATAACCTTTTGCTACCAACCGAGCTTTGCATTTCTCCACCTTCCCTTTTGCATTTGTCTTCTTTTTAAACACCCATTTGCTGCCAATGGGTTACCTTCCAGCTGGCAACTCCATCAGATCACATGCCTCATTTTTGTGCAAAGATGCCATTTCATCAACCATGGCGTCTTTCTAGAGTTTTCCATCCTCTGAATCCACTGCTTCCTTCACAGTTCTGGGATCATCATCAGTGATAGACAAAGCAAAATTTGAACAAAAAGCAGATGGACTATACCTTTCTGGCTGCCTTCTTTTTCGAACTGATCTTCTCACAGCCGGAGTTTGTGGCTCTTCATCTTCTGATTCTTCCTCCTTGAGCTCAAACTCTATCTTCTCAGGTTCCTTTGGTTGGACTTCATGTTTAATAACATATTTCACCTCTCTGAACACCACATCTTAGCTGTACACAACCTTCCTTGTTACTGGATTCTAAAGCTTATAACCCTTTAAACCATCCTTATACCCAATAAAGATGCACTTTTCAGATTTACTATCCAACTTGGTTTTTTTCTCCTTTGGAACATGTACATATGCATCACATGCAAATACCCTTGGATGTGAAAGAGAGGGTTTCTTACCAGTCCATACCTCTTGTGGAGTCTTATCCTCCAACGCTGATGAAGGCGACCTATTGACCAGGTAACATGCAATATCCACTGCCTCTGCCCAAAATTCTTGTCCTAACCCGGCACCATTGAGCATGCTTCTTGCCCTTTCCATGAATGTCTTATTCATTCTTTCTGCAACTCCATTTTGCTGAGGTGTATATGGAGTATTCTTCTACTATGATATACCACACTTCTCACAGAATTCTTCAAATTCTTTGTTGCAAAACTCTCCACCATTATCTGTCCTTAACACCTTTATCTTCTTCTTTGTCTGGTTTTCCACCAGAGCCTTAAATTCTTTAAACCTATCAAAGACTTTAGATTTATTCTTAAGGAAATATATCCATGTATTCCTTGAGAAGTCATATATAAATGATACATAGTACACAGACTTACCCAGTGATGGAAGCTTCACAGGTCAAAACACATCACTATGCACAAGCTCTAATATCTGTTTTGCCCTCTTACCACCAGAGGGGAAAATCACCTGATTCTGCTTCCCATATACACAATTATCACAGAAATCAAAATCCAGAGATCTATTACTCATACCTTCTACCATACCTTTACCATGAAGTATTCGAAGGCCCTTCTCTCTAATATGTCAAAGCCTTTGATGCCACAGGATGGTCTTCTCTCCAGAGACCACTAGATTTTCTGCTCCACTTTCAGGAACCATAGAACTGTTGCACCCATCAATAATAGTGCTACCTTGTAGCTTGTACATAGTTCCAATCCGAACTCCTCGCATCAATACTAGTGTTCCCTGAACCATTTTGTAGGTATCCTTCTCGAACACTGTTTTTACACCTACATCATCCAGCTTGCTTACAGAAATCATATTTTTGGCTAATGCAGGAATATCTAGAACACCTGGAAGCGTTCTAACCCTTCTACCTTGCAACTTCAACTTTACTTTTTTGCGACCAATGATTCTAGCATTCTTGTCATCCCCCAAGAAGACATCAGCACCATCATATTTCTCATACTCGCAGAACCACTCTCTATGGGGAGTGAAGTGAAAGGATGAACTGAGTCAATCAACCATGCCTCATGATCTACATGTGTAACTGAAGAAGCCAGGTACCATCCCCACCTACATCTTTGGTTTTTCACCTCTGCAGAAGGAGCATCTCAGATCCCTTTCCTTATCAGGAGCTTTAGATTTATAGTCCCTTTTGTAGTGCCCTTCCTTTCCGCATTTCCAGCACACCACCTTTACAGGTTTTCCTGGAGATTTAGATCTCCCTCTAGATTTAGATCTCCCACTGGATGACTTATTTTTGTTTCTGTTCTGGGACCATCCTCGTGTATACAAGGCATCACCATTCTGGCTCTCCATATTTTTCCGTGTCATCTCCTCAGTCAGCAAGGTTGAGACTCCATATTTTTCCAATTGCTTTCAAGAGGTTTGGCCATGAATTGATTAACATTCTAACTAAATATTTTATGTCTAGCCTAGTTGTATTGAAATAGTTTAGACTTCCCACTAGTTGACGATATAATTTACCATCCACCTCTCTTGTTCCATCATCATTGTACAGTTTGACTTTATGTTCTAAAAGTATTGATACTTCCATCCATTCATCTATTTTGAATCTTTTGAGTAGGTCCCTTGTATGTTTTCTTTGTGTAACCAATGTCTCACCAACTTCCCTCCATATTTCAAGACCTAAGAAATAGCACAATTCACTAAGGCCTTTCATTTCAAACACCTGTGACATTTTTCCTTTAACTTCATCAATTAACTTAGAGGCATTGTTTGTTATAATAAGATCATCAACATACAGGGGAATCATAATAACATGTCCCTTTTGATATGACTTGATATACATATTAGTACCACTCTTTCTTTTCATAAAACCTTTCTTAAGAAAGAAAGAATCCATCTTCACATACCAAGAGCTTGGTGCCTATGTTAATCCATATAAAGCTTTCTTTAATTTGCAAACAAGGTGGCCTTGACCCTTTTTAACAAACCCTTATGGTTGAACAAGATATGTGTCTTCTTTTAATTCCCCATTCAAAAAGGAAAACTTAACATCTAGTTGATATAGTTTCTATACATGTTTTGTAGTTAAAGAAATCATCAATCTAATTGTATTTAACTTAGCTATATGTGCAAAAGTTTCTTCATAATCAATTCCTCCTTTTTGTGAGCATCCCTTTGCAGCTAACCTGACCTGATATTTTTTTTTGTTGAATTAAGCGTCGAACCTTCTATTCAAATTGATAATACAACCATATTACAAAATGTACAAATGAGATGTGGGCCACCTATAGCCTAGGAAACTAAGCCTAAGGCCCACTATTTGGGCCCAAGGCCCACAAAAACATGACGACACAACCACAAAAGATAATCGAAAGCCCAGACCGATTGATCTATCATCATATATCTAACAGTCATTAACAATATCGAGCCGCTAACAAGCACACCCTTTAAATCTTGAATCAAATTCAATAAGCCTTTAGAGACCGCTCTATAAAAATTTTGGGTCCGTTTTGGCTGATAACCCTCGCGCATGTAATCCGCCCGAAATCCACCAGATGCATGTGATTCCCTTCAGTCTGTGCAACTTGCTCGCTATTTAACACTGCTTTCGGACCTGAAGCCTGATAAAGCTACTGTTAAAGTTGATTTCAGGTCCGATTGGCTTGGTAACCATCTTGCTCTTTGCAACAAGGAATTGATACAATTGCTGCTATTTCTGCTACCTGCTCACACTTTAGCCAAGCTCCCTGCATAGCCAGTGAAAAGGATTTTTGTAATATGATTCAAATTCATGAAAATACTTGCGTTGTTAATTGACACCCACCTGAGAACCTTGGGATTGTAGAAATCTGGGCACATATTCCGACCTAAGGACTAACCCTTCTTTTCGTTTCTATCCATGAACTGTTGTTTCATGTGGACTAACCTTCAACTGTTTCTAGAAGACTACAGCCTGCTAGTATCCCCTACTCTAATAGAGCTCCCGGTCCACATTTGCCTATCTGAGGCACTCTTCCCTCAATATACCCTGGGGGATCTCTATCCATTTATATTTATTGTTGCTTTTAGCAAAGAGTATGCCTTCATTAGCTACGATGTTCGCTAATTTTTTGGTTGTTCGGTGCACATGAGTGAAACTCAGGGTTCTCATGTTTTGCAAGTGGGATTGAATCTTTTGATAGACTTGCAGAAGCCTCCAATATCTCGAAACTTTTTCCGGAGTTGAGCCATAGAAAATTCTCTTGACCGAATTGATAATCAATTCAGAATCAGCTTCAATTATAATGTTATGAAGATTTGAGTCCCTCCTGATTTCTAAGCATTGCTTTAGGGCCATGAGCTCTGCCATATTGTTTGTGGCTTTCGCCAAGTTAAAATAAAAGATGATTTTTATACAACCCTTTTCATCCCTTATCACTCCTCCATAACTAGCCATGCCCGAGTTTCCTTTTGAGGCCCCATCAATATTACATTTCAGAAAGCCTTGATGGGGAGGTTGCTAGAAATCCTTATCAGCAATTATATGATTTGCATTTTTGTTTTTTCCCTTTGGGGTAAGCCCTTGCATACCCAACTGAATTAGTATCCACACATCAATATCTTTAGGTTGGTTCTTATGGGTGTTTTTTATGAGAGTTCCTAACTTCTCATTGAGCTGTCTTAAAATCTGTTCCATGATGCTCTAGGAAAAACCTTTAATATTCTGTTGTTGTGTTCTTTCCAGACATCCCAGAATAAAAAGCTTGGAGCTAAAGCCCAAGATTTGTTGACTATTTCATTATCAAAGAAATGTTTCCTCCACTTCTTTAAGGTGTTGGTAATGCTCCCCATGTCTCTGTCTGTTTGTCTGAATATTGAGGCAATCCAATTCCACAATGTGGATGTGAATGGACAGAGGTTGAGAAGGTGATCCATAGTTTCTTCTTGTACTTGACATAGCTGGCATTTAGATGGACCAGCTACCCCTCTTTTCCTCAAGTTTTCCCAGGTTAGAATTTTTTTTATGTTGTACTAACCACATGAACAGTTTGATCTTCATCTAGCTTTTGTTCTGCCATAGGTCCTTCCATACCCAATCAGGGTTTGGAAAGTCAAGCCCAATGGCTATGCGCTTAACCTCTTTGAGGTTAAAATTGCCTTCATTGTTATTGCCCCATCTCAACTGGTTTGAATCTACTGATATCAAAATCTTTCTTTGTTCCAGGATAGTTGTTAGAGCTTCTGCCTGTGCATTCAAGGGGGAGTCATCATTGTATTCCAAGTTCTTCCATATCCTCCATTTTCCCTCACTTTTTTCCTGATCCTAGAATTCATTTACTCTGAGTAACCTTTTGTTTTTATTATCGTTCTTAAAATTTGCGAATTCTTCTCTTAACAATTTGGGTTCCTGTTGCCACTTATCCTCCCAAAACCATGCAAGGTTTCCATCTCTAATTTCCTAGAAACTGTGTTTCTGAACAATGTCTCTATTCTCCCAAGATTTGTTCCAAATGTGGGAGGATTTGATGATCCCAGACATTCTAATGTGATCCCTATCTTGTCAATTGTTTGCATATTTCTATTTCCAAATTTGGGCCCAAGGGGAAGCTGAATCTTTTACCCATCTCCACCATAGTTTTGCCCCCAAAACTTTGTTTAGCACTTCAAGATCATCCAGTCCCAAACCTCCATTTGACTTTTATTTACAGATATTTTCCCAGGCTACCAAGGCCCCCTTTTTTTTTTCTCTTCCTCTTTTCCCCAAAGAAAATATTTTTGGATATTTCTGCATAGTTGCATGACTCCTTTAGGAGCTGGAAGGGTTGAAAACATAAAGATGGGGACAGTTTGTAGGACAGCTTTTGTGAGCACTAGTTGTCCTGCTAAGTTCAAAGACCTACTTGTCCATTTCCGTATTTTGTCCTGTAGCTTATTAATCACAAGCTCCCAAACCATCTTGCTCATAGGTTTTTCAGTTAGCAGTACTCCCAGATATTTGGAGGGTAGCATATCTCTTTAAAAGCCTAGAATTTTGGATATATTTCTTTGCATAGCAACGTCAATATTAAAAAAGAAAATCTTTGTTTTGGTAAGGGTTACCTCTGTGCCCACAACCATTGCAAAGTCTATTAGGATTTGTTTGTAGGCTAGAGATTCCCTGACCGTAGGTGTTCCCTATAGCATAGTATCATCCACAAATTGTTGATGGGTCAAAGCATCTCCGTTCATTGTGAGTTTGAGACCCTGGATTTTGCCTTCTGCTTTGGCAGATTTGATAGCTTTGCCTAGCCCTTCCATCATGAGAATAAAGAGGAAGGGTGAGAGAGGATCTCCTTGTATGAGACCTCTCATCGGATTAAAGGGCTTGGATGGTGAACCATTTACCAGGATTGAAAAACTAGAGGTAGTTACAAGGGCCATCACCCATCTTACCTAGTTATGGTCAAATTCGTATGCTATAATAACTCTCCTTATGTAAGCCTAACTTATCTTATCATAAGCCTTTTCTAGGTCAAGTTGCATAATCATTCTCGCCTGCCTATTACTTATAAGTGAATGAACCACCTCATGTGCTTGAATGATATTGTTTAGAACTTGTCTGCTTTCAACAAACCTAGTTTGTTCCTCAGATATGAGAGTTGGGAAGGGGTTTAAGCCTGTCGGCAATAATTTTGGAAATTATTTTATACACCACATTGCATGATGCTATTGGTCTGAATTTGTCTGGTGTCATAGCATTATCCTGTTTTGGAACTAAGGATATGAAAGAGGTATTGAGCGCCTTCAAAACAGTTCTATTTTTCCTTGAGTCCTCTACCACATCGAGGATATCCTACTTGATTATTCCCCAAAACGCTTTAAAGAAGTCAACATTAAAACCATCCAGACCTAGTGCCTTCCCATTTTGCATTTCTTTGATGAATTCATTGACCTCCTCTTCATTCCCAGGCCTGTTTAGATTGTAATTGTCTTCTTGTGTCACAAGCTTAGGAATGTGCTTTGTAAAGTGACTGATGAATTTTGATCTGTCTAAGAGAGGTTCCTTTGCTACGCCTTGGAAATGTTTAACCAGCTCAGCTTCTATTTCTTTGTGGGCATCGAGTTGATTCCCTTGATAATATTTGATTTTTGAGATCCTGTTATGAGACCTATGATCAATTGTAGATTTGTGAAAAAACCTTGATTTCCTTTCTCCTTCTTTTAACCATTGTACCCTTGATTTCTGTTTCCAGAATATCTCCTCTTATTTGCATAATTCTTCCCATTCCTGTTGATAGTAGTCAACTTGTTCCTTTCTTTCCCCGTTGAATCCATCTGTAATGAGGATCTGGTTAATTTCATGTAGCTTTCAATCTGCCACTTTTTTGACTTCAAAAATGTTACCAAATTCATTCTTATTCCAATATTTAAGCCTGATTTTGATATGTTTCAATCTTTTATGCAGGAGGAACATTTTAGTGCCCTGAACTTGCATATCCTTTGTCCACCATTTTTCAATATTGCTGGTAAAGTCTGGATGGGTGAGCCAAATGTTTTCAAACCTGAAAGGTCTGTTTCTTGGAGTTCCTATAAAGGATGCTTCAAGTTGAATAGGCCAATGATCCGAGCCACCAAAAGGGAGTATCATCGCTAACAAGTCAAGGCCTGTTAGGATAAGGTCCTCCGAGATAATAAATATGTCTAGTTTTGAGGCCACTTGAGACTCTCCTCCCCTTTTTTTATTCCAGGTAAATATTCCATTACTTGTCTTTGTATCTACTAGCCTCATATTGTTTATAAAATTCAGAAATGCTATGGAGTCTCTGCCTAGTGATCCGGTTCCACCTTTTTTTTCTGACAGTGACCTAATCATATTAAAGTCCCCTCCCAAAATCCAAGGGATGCCCGAATGTCTGTCTCTTAGATCCTCTAGTGAAGTAAGAAGTCTTATTTTGTCTTCAGGCTTCTGTGGACCATAAAAATTTGTGATTAAATAAAATTCCTTGTCCCCCAAAGGTTGAATAACCACTGATAAGTAGTTCCTAGATGCTTCAACATCTAGGATTCTTATTTTCCGAGGGTTCCAAAGTATGAGAATTCCTCCTACTGTTTTGTCTGCTTTGACTTCTAGATATTCATATTTAGTAAGCCATTTGCTGTGAATTTCTCTTATTTTTTCTACTAAACATTTTTTTTCCTGGATAAAAATCATATTTTCTTCTTTCATTATATTGCTAAGATTCCTTTGCCTTCTTTTACTCCTTGAACCCCTAATATTCCATGTTGTGAATTTCACTAAGAAAGATTTGTAAATGAGTAACTGGTTAGGTCTTTCATCTTACCTGCATCGATCATGAGTTTTCCACACTCTATCATCAGCTCGTTCTATTTTTTCCTACCCCTTTTCCTGCTTGGGTTCCTAGGAGCTAGTCTGATGTTGCCTTCATTGTTTTCACCCCTTCGTTGTCCTGACTATCATGGTTTCTTTTGACTCCAGAACATTTTGCCTAAATTCTCCATAGGAACAGCTATTGGACTCTGTTGAACTCCTCTTGTGGTAGAAAATCCATTCCTTTGGTGTTTCCCTGCTCCAGGAACTTTTCTAGATCGAGATGCTCCCTATCAAGAATATCCTACAGTTCATGATCCTTGTTCCCACCTTGCTCGTGGTCATCTCTTGGTCCCTATCAAGTTCCATAATGTTCAGCAGATCCTCCTTTTATTGGTTGTTGTCATGTGTGTCCTCCATACTCTCTTCCTTTTCCTTCTCCACAGGGCTTACCTCCAGATTCTGATTTGCGTTATCGTGCTCCTCTTCTTCTTCTAGTACCTTGTACCTATTATGACTTGGCTGCTTTTCCTCATTGATTTTCTTTTGGTACTTTCTCCCTCCTTTACCTTTGTTTCCCAATTTGCTAAAGCTTTTAGTTTCTTTCCCTGAGGTAGCTTTAGTTCTTCTTTCCATTTTGTTTAAGGGGCAATCCCTGAATAGATGCCCATTTTCATGGCACTTGCGACATCTGAAAGGAACATGCTCATAGTCCACTGCTTGTACTCATTATTCATCAAAAACTTCCAAAATTACTTCATCCGGTAGAGCTCCAGAGAGGTCCATATCTATGCAAATCCGAGAAAGGAGGTATACTTTCCTCGCCTTGTGGCCTCTGATATTTTAACAAAGTGCCCTAGTTTATTTCCTATTGCTTTTAATGATTCTAGCTGCCAATAATCCAGTGGTAAGGAGTAGAGCCTTACCCAAACCAGGACCGAAGTGAATGTCTCGGACTCTGGAACAAAATTCATTACCCAAGGCCACATATAGAGGCCTACAACAGCATAGAAGTAGGGCCCTGCTTCAAACACCCTGTCTTTATCCTTAATATTCGTAAGAACTACAGCGAAGAAACCCTTTGATCCAAGGTATAGATCTATATCCCCCTTAGGTTTCCAATGATTCTTTATCCATGCCTGTAAAGCCTTCTCCATTGGCCATAACCCCATGAATTTACAAATGACTACATAAGTCGACATGTGTTCCCTATGCACCTATAGCATTGGATCACTTAACACCACTCTGGGTGTGATAGTTTCCCTAGGCTTACACGGTCTAATTCAATTTCTGGTATCCACATTCTGATTTTCTCCTTCTATTCTTTTTTCTTTCCTGACTTCTTCATGCATATTTTCCTGCCACTGTGTAACTTTGTTGTCCTGTTTCCTTCCTCCTAAAATTCCGGTTTCAGCCTCCAAGGTTTCTTGAATCGATTGGAGAGTGCATGACTGTAGGAGGGAGTGGAACTCCCCCCCTCCCACCCCTCTCGCCTCTCCATGGTGCCCAATGCTTAACTTTTGCTGAAAACCCTAGCTCTCTCCACCATCTCCCCTCTCCATGTAAATCCTTTCGATTAGTCCACCTGACCTGATATTTATCTAAACTTCCATCAATGTTAACTTTGATTTTGTACAACCATTTGGATCCCATGGGTACTTTATTTTCAAGTAATTATGTTGATTTCCAAGTATCATTTTTCATTAGGGACTCATATTTTTCTTTCATTGCATCTCTACACTCTTTATGCTTGTTAATTTCTTTGAAATTCAAAGGTTCTATGAAATTCATTGCTTTAGAAATTAAGAAATAATACTTAATCTTACTAGTGGTTGAATTTGACGTGATGACCACCTTGGTGCTTCACTTCATTCATATCATCTCTTGCTTTGTAGTGAATCATTTCTTCCTCTTGGTGTGTTATGACTTTTTGAGGTGTCCATGTCACTAGATGCTTCCTCCTCTTTTTGTTGTTTCTTCTCTTTTACTTCCTCTTTGATATCATCATAATCATAAGGAATGTGTCATGCATCCTATATGTTGTTGTTATGGCCTTCATTTGCAAGCTCATCAAATAACACATATGTTTCTCGTAATCCATGTTGCTCTACTTTGAAATATCATTCTTGTTAAATATATAATAACTAAGCGTAAATCCCTATTCAATCTAATCATCCATAAAGAAGACATATCATATTTTGTATGATAAAGTTTTATGTACCAAACATGTATGCTTCTAGTTGAATAATAACATAATAAGATGTAAGTAGTAACTTCGTAATGAATTATTGAACAAGATGCCTAGATACATGAGGAGAAAAATGACCAGGGTGGAAGAGGAAATTCAAAATCTCATTCTCGAGGTGGATTTATATTGGGACAATGTTGTGAGATCAAAACAAAGGGTAATGGTGGGGAGATGGGAGTTCACCAAGATGACAAGTACCCAAATGAAAGAATGGATTGACAAGAGTTGGACTTTTATCCTTGAATACTGGACAAAGGTTAAGATATTATTAAATGGATGGTTTGGCTTTCACTTCTTAAAGGAAAAGGATGCTAATAAAATTGCATACATGCCTTCAGTGTGGGGTAGAGGATTTCTAGTTTTACAGAAATGGACTATGGGTTTTGATCCCATTAGATAAGTCCCCAACCGGAAAATCATATGGGAAAAGTTGTTGGGCCTTCCTTTGGATATTTGGTCTAAGAAAGCCATACTGGAAATCACCAATAAGATTGGTAAGTTTAACTATGTAGAGAAAGGTTGCTTGGGACTCTTGGAAAAAATAGTAGCTTGGGACCTTGTTGAGGTTGATTACTTTGGTGGATTTCCAGCTGCTCTAGACATATATTGGGGTCCCTTATCCATTCACCAACGTGTGGACTACTAGGGGGGGTGCCTTTCAAATGCTTAGGTTGCCACGAAACTCGTAATTTGATTGCAGAGTGTTGTCTTCACTATGGTGTCTTCATTCACATGATGGATAGGGCTACCTCTTTTTCGAGGCGTGACCCGACTTTCCATAGACATGTGGAGTGTCCTCTTAGGGCTATCTCTAGGACATTGATGCAATCTCATAAGGAGGCATGCTCTAAGTATATATGTCCACATAAACTATTGCATATGGGTTGGATACAGAGGCTGACTCATATAAATCTAGGTATAGACCCCAACCTGTTTTAGAGAAGGATGTGTTGGACTTGGATCTAGATTTGGATCCCTTCACTTCTATTTCATGATCCAAAGATAAGGAATTGTC
Organism: Pinus taeda; assembly: GCA_000404065.3. Lineage (NCBI taxonomy): Eukaryota > Viridiplantae > Streptophyta > Pinopsida > Pinales > Pinaceae > Pinus > Pinus taeda. The sequence continues at coordinate 11,350 of APFE030711786.1, forward strand.
TCTTAAACAGGCCCCAAGGCCTTCTATGCAATCGCCATGTGGAATGGGGTCTATACAGGATACAAGTTGAACTCCTCTCTCTGAGGATGATGAATTGGGATGTTTAGCTATAGCGGGGTCATTGGGACTAGAACCTTTGACAATTCAAAATTATTTCTTCCAAGATAAAGGTGTGCTTGTAAACACTGAAAAAAGGTAAGGATGGATGACTCGTAAGAAGAAAGAACCTAAATGCAAGAAAATCTCTACATGTGTTGATACTGGAAATGATTTGAGCTCCTTTTTCTTAGAGGCTCTAAAGGAGGTACTATACCCACCTTTTGATCTTGGCGGCCCTATTAGAACTTATGGCACATATGAAGGTTCTATTTTGCGGGCCCTTAGAGACAAAAAGCCTATTGATGCCCCATTTTAATGAAATCATGTCATTAAATGTTTGGGGCTTATGATCAACCCAAACTAGGGGATCCCTCCAAAATATCATACATAGAAAGCTTCCCTATTTTGTCCTTCTTCAGGAGATAATGTCTATTAAAGAGAAATCTAGGGACTACGTACTAAAACTTTTCCCATCTTGGGAGGTATGTGCAATTAGTGCCTTGTGTTAGTCTGCAGGTATGGCTATGTGTTGAGATCCTAAATTGTTTTCTTTTAATGCTTTCAAATCCTTTGCTGGTATTATTTTGACTAGATATACCAGGGAATCTGGCAATCCCATGCACATACTAATTATTTATGCTCCATATTCCAACCGTAAGCTTTTCTGGGAAATGCTTGATTTTTGCAGCCTTATGGACATTCAATCGGTCATTGTAGACGGGGACTTGAATTTGGCGATGGAAAATGGGGATATTTGGGGTCAGAAAAGTAATTTGGATGCAATTTTTGGCTATTTCAAGGACCTATTTTCCAGTAAAATGCTTTCGAATATAATCCCATGTCGTATTTGCCCAACTTGGAGGAAAGGGCGCTATGGATATGAGGGAATTGCAAAAAAGGTTGGATAGTTTCCTTATACAGTGACATTTATCCTAGAGGATGAAAAATCTTTTGATTTGGCCTTTTTTCTCCGATATTTCAGACCATGACACAATTTTTCTTGAATGGCATGGAGAAAATGAGGTAGAGGCATTACCATTTAAGTTCAACCACATGTGGATGCAAGAAAAAGAGTTTGTTGATCTTATTTGAGCATCGTGGCTCCAACCTTTAGAAACTCATCCAAGACACGAGATGGAGGAGGTCACTCCAAATTTAGTAGGCTTAAGTTGGTGGTTCAATTATGGGTAAGAAAGAGGAAGATGGAGCTTTCTAAGGAATTTTCAAACATAGAACAAGAGATAGTGGCTTTGACTGATCCTACATGTCCTGCGTTGTTTGCTAAACATACTAAGAAGGCTCTTTTGGATCTAGTGGCCATAAAACAAAAAGTATTGAAATTGCAAGCAGAAGAATGGAGACTAAAGAGTGTATCGGCATGGGTGGCAAACAGGGATAAGAAAACCCACATTTTCCATAGGGTAGTTTTGAAAAGGAAGCAGGGAAACACAAATTGGCATATCAAAGGAGGAGAAAGAAAATTATTCACCACATTGAAAGATATTCAACAAGAGGCTTTTTTGCATTTTAGAGACCAATATAAGGCTACAGAGGATACTAATATGATAGAACAATTGGAAATAACCAATTTTGCCCCTGCATGGTGAATGAGGAAGTATTGAGATGGTGGATATAACAAATACATCAGATGAGCGAAAAGAGGTAATTAAGGCTCCGACGAGGGACAAAAACCATCTTGTTAATTATATTACTCCATAACGGTTTGGCTTCCTCCCCAATAGACTAATACAAGACGTTGTGGCCATCTCACAAGAATGCATCCATTCTATCAAAACTCACAGGCTGAAGGCTTATATGATGAAAATCGACCTGATAAAAGCATATGATAGGGTCAATTGGGACTTTCTCAGGTTGATACTTTATAAAGTTGGCTTTCCCCATTGACATATAGGTTGGATAATGACATGTGTTACATCGATGAATTTGGTTATTTTGATCAATGGCTTGCTCGTAGATTTCTTAGGGATCTCTAGAGGCATGCATCAAGGATGTGCACTTTTTCCATTGTTATTTATATTGGTCATAGATGGAATTAGAAGAGGGATTAGGGGCACTAAGGAGGCTAGCTCGATTCTTGGTTGTAGGGTCATAATCAATATTTATATCTCACTTCTCATGTTCATTGATAATGTGCTCTACTAAGGGGAGGCTAAGATTTCTAAATGGAGGGTGTTTCATCAAATCATTTCCAAATTCGGGGTTTCCTTCGAGCTTGTTACCCACCACCTTGTGGGGGATATCCCCAGGATAAATTATGCTCCATGATGAGCCTCAACCAGTAGCCAATAGCCCCTTGCATCCTCCTACTAGCTCATTGTGTCATTTCTCTGCCACCTAAGCCAGCCAGTGGTCCCTCATCCACTTGTATTGATCGTATGTTTGACGGTGGGACTCCTGAATCTAAAGGTATGTCTTGTCATTTGGTAATTGAGTATTGGGTTTACTTATCATGGATACTTCTGGGTATGGATTGATGGGGGGATTTGGCGGAAAGAGTGGGCTTAGTTTGTGCTCATTTCCCCTTGATCTCTTTTGGATGCTACCCTTGGATCTTAGTCACGTGGGGTCTCCTTTATTCGCCATTTGGTTCTAGGGTGGTACTACTTGGGAAACCTTGACTTTCGGTGTGTGGTCCCACTCCTTTATACACATATATTACTCCCTTTCCACTCACTATACCCCCATTTATCATTTCTCCCACCTGGGTCCATATTTCCATTCTGGGTATACATAGGGCCAACATCCCTATCCCCTTGCCCCCACCTTCAGTCAGGCCTAAAATGATGCCCTGAAGGTTGAAGCACCTAAGAGAAAAAGAAAAAGCATAATTGGCTACATTTAACAAGAAATTGTACCACAAAATGCAAAAGATGGTTGGGACAAAAATAATTAGCATGTAAGAAAAATCGAATATATGAGCTCTACCCCAATCCATGGTCATCACCTTGGTTCCATAGACCCTAGATGAGCCTCCTTTATCATTCAAGAACCCGTGATTTTCCAAACCACTGAAGGGAAATGAACCAACCTGCATAAAAAGGGGTAATCACGGTTATATCTTACACATCACGCTCTTGTCCTTTTAGCCATAAGCAGTTGATGAAAGAAAATTCATAAAAGGAAAAGGCATATAAATAAGGGTGGAAAAATCAAGGTTGGGGCACCTTGTGTACCATGATTTCTCCCTCCTACACATTACATACCCAGGTGTGGGCTTCCCCTTATCCAATTACCCATATGCCCCAATATGTGGCCCAGGGTTGCCCCTCTCATTCCTTATTCCATTCCACTTATTTATCACTTTCCAACCCCTTTAGACACGAGCACATGCCACAACCCACTATGGAAGGGCATACCATTATGAAGTTCCCACTTTGTTATACATGATTTGTAAACTCTTTTACCTATTTATTTTAATGACTGGTTGTACTAGAAGCCTAGGGGATGCATTGGATCTTATGTAGGACTATAGGTGGTTTCCATTTGGGTTTGGTCTCCCCATACGAGATCCCAACCCCCAGGGGTCTAAATTGGCACATATAGTGTGTGCATCAAGAGCCATTGGCCTCCACAGTAGTAGACAACACTCCACGGATCTTCAACGATGCTCAAAGACTATTAGTGAACCACTTTTGGGATGATGGTGATATGCTTGGTACATTATGCCCAACAGTTCCCCACAAGAGCCCCACACACTTGGAAGGTGACCTAGGACTTGTACGATGTCATGATAGCATTAATTCCACCACTCAGACCCTTGGAGAGGATCTACATGCATTTTTGATTCATATGGATACCCATAGGGTTATTTATGTGTCCTCAGACCTAATAGGAGCACCACAGGTCTACTACTTGGAGAAAAAGGGGCCACCCCCTTGTCCATCATAATCCAAGGAATTTAATCCTTAGTATGGCACTTCAGGACATTATTAGGCCTTTGGAGGGCCCCACGACATGTACATATTATTATTTGGCCCCTTGTGAGGCTTATTTTTACACTTGTGAGCTAGTTTGGCGGGCTTGTCAACAATAGGGGTTTTATTTGCACATTATTTTATCATTAGGGGCTAATGTAGGCTCGTAGGCTAACTCGAGCTCCTTAGGAGGCTATATTGATGTTAGATACATTCATTTGGATCATCACTTGACATGAGATCTCTGTAATCATAGAGAACTTTACGTTTTTCCTTGGAGGATATTTTTTGGAGATGAATGAATTTCGACGTATGGATTTGAGCTATTTATCTTGTCTTGGAGATTTGTCTTGTAAATGAAATTTTGGTTGGATATAATTTATAACTTTGTAAATAAATTTTTATGTTGTTATTCTTGTTGCTTCATATTGCTAAAATTAGAGCTAGTTCTTGCATAATCGAAATGTGGAATTGAGCATGTTTTAGCTAATTTAATGTATGAGCCAATTTTATATGAATGAAATGTCCTAGAGATTATTTGTCTCAATAATATTGCATCATTTATTTTGAATTTGTTGACATGGAAAATGTGTGCGATGCCAAGAAGGGGAACTAACCCAATTGCAAGCCCCAATTAGACCTGCTTTCGTCTTGATTGGCTAGCTCCGATGGGTTTTAAGAGACCCGTAAACCGCTTGAACATATCGAAAGATTGCTTCCAGGAGGAAGACTTCAATTAATCAACAAAATGAAAAATCTAACCTCTATGTATTAAATCCTATCTATACTATTTCTAACTACTCTAATATAGTCCTAGCTACCCTAATCTATCCTGCAAGAGCATGATAAAAGGGTTTAAACATCATATATATTTTCAGCAAGAGTGTGATAAAGAAGGTTAAACATCATGCATAGATTCAAGTCCAACTTAATCAATCACTGAATTCACAGCTGGAAAAGACTGTATCAAAGCTAAATTGCAATCCAATCACTCATATAGGAACCCACATTCTTCTATGGAATTAAAACTACAACTGATGTTTAATTTAGTTTCAAATCAGAGACCATTCACAAGTTAACCATAAAAATGAATCACATTCAATTTAACAATACTAATAGTGAACTATAAGTCATAAATATGCATAAATATAAATCACATTTACATTCATGCTAGTAACAACATTCTGATCCAAAACAATACAATGAGTCTGAAACTAATGGCTCCTTCTTCCCTAAAAACAGTCCTCATTATTCACAATAAAGCAACACTGTTCTTCTCGAAAATCCAAAAGCCCTTTTTTCCTCTCGGAGGTAATATTTATGCTAAAAGCTTCTCGCTCTCGGTCTTTCTTGCCTCTTCGCCTTCCCTCTCCTTCCTTCCTTATGCCGATCAGAGAAGCAGGTGAAACTGTCGGTGTCACTATCGACACATAAAGGGCGTTTCTTGTCATTAGGGCACTTCATTTCTTGGGCACTGAATGGTTATTGATTAGAGAGGATGATTGTTTGTGATCTCTTCATGATGCAATCTAGAGCAGTTTTGTCTTTTGGGAATACATGGGCAACACTTGGACATATGACCGCCATGCCATAGAACTCAA